>PVJL010000267.1:0-207332 GCA_004026885.1 Lyroderma lyra
GGTGATATCTCATTGTGGTTTTGATTTGCATTTCCCTGATAGCTAATGAGGATGAGCATTTTTTCATATGTCTGCTGGCCATTTGTATTTCTTCGTGGGAGAAGTGTCTGTTTAGTTCTTCTGCCCACTTTTCAATTGGGTTGTTTGTTTTTTTGTTGTTAAGTCTTATTAGTTCTTTATATATTTTAGATATTAGACCCTCAGATTTCTTCTTCATAGGACTTTGTGTAGTTTGATGTAGTGCATAGTCTGTGCAGCTGTCAGAATGACAGAAATAGTATTCAATGCCAACTATGGCTGCCATCCAATTTGGGCATATTGGATTCACTTAGAGAGCTTTTTAAAACTGGACTGGCCATCCCTTCTGTACAATCCACTCTGAAGGTTCTGATAAGCTCTCTCCTAAGTGGCACTGATGAAAAAAATACATCATGATTCTTCTCCAGACAGCTACCTGAATCTTTTGATGACTTGTTTATTTTTAAGTACCCTTTCTGCTTTTGTCCCCCACAATTTTTTAACTCATTTGGACTATGAGTGTGTCCAATAATGTTATGCCATGGGTACTTTTCTATAAAATGAGTGGATGTTTCTCTCACAGAAATATTTTATAATGAAGACTTTAAATTTATTTTTTCTTTTTTGGAAGAGAGAGTGCAGGAAACTACATTTAAAGCTACTTTGAATAGCTCACTTTATTTTTGTTTGTTTTATTTACATTTTCCAGGGATATTTGAACAATTCACATTTTTGATTTAGTCATCTAGTCTACATCCATACCACCCTGAACACGCCTGATCTTGTCTGATTTAGTCATCTTAATGAATGGATATGTTATGAGGGAAAGTTCTAGAACAGGTGAGATAGATAATTAGATTATTTGCATATTATATATACATATATATATATATACACACACACACACATATATATATATATGTATATATATTAAAAAGGAGGATTTAGCAGTTGTAATGCTATATTTTGTGTGTCAACCTGACTGGGCTAAGGGATGTCTAGAGAGAAACATTATTTTTGGAAGAGATTAGCATTTGAACTGGTAGACTGAGTAAAGAAATATTGCCTTCACCAATTCGGGTGGACATCATCCACTTTCTTAAGGGCTTGAATAGAACAAAAGAGTAGAGAAAATGCAAATTTGCTCTCTCCACTTGAGCTGAGACACTCAAATTTTTCGGTCCTTAGACTTGAACGTTCCTGCTTCTCTGGCCTTCTGACTCTGATCAGATCTGACCCCAAAGGCCCCCAATTGTCAAGCATTGGACTTGAACTTACACTGTTCATGCCCCTGGTTTTCAGGTCTTCAGGCTTTCCTGGATTTTCAACTTGCAAAAGGTGGATTGGGACTTCTCAGATTTCTATAATAGAGCTCCTCTTATCTCTATTTCTCTCTCTCTCTCTCTCTCTCTTTCTCTATCTTTATCTCTATAGCTTTACCTATAATCTATTTACTTTTGCTTCTGTTTCTCTAGAGAACCCTTTCTATTACAGTGATAAATCCAAGATTGATTTAAAAAAAGAATAATGTTAATACAAGACTAGTAGTTAAAACTACATTTATTGCTTTTTTTCTCTATAAAATTACTTCATAAATGTGAGCTAGTCATGTAAAGCTGGAGACTAATGTATTCATCTGTAAATGAAGGAGTTGAACAAAATGAACCCCAGTGACTTTTACAACTCTGAAAATCTGGGTTTTATTATGCCTTTTTCAATAAGTTTGATTCTTAGTAATGCTAATATTTTCTGTCACCACCCCCCACATTGCTTTGTGTGTGCACGTACACATGCTTGTATGTGTCTTTTATTCTCATCAAGTCTAGTAACTCATCCTGTTTTCTAAGATTTCTCTTAAGAAAATGTGAGTGGTGGTTACACAGATTGAATGCAAGTTCTCTGTGATTCATTTTTCTATAGATCTAAACATCAGCTATGGTGTGTTTCTTCTCAAACTCTTGACTAAGTTGCCTCAACATCTCTCATAATTATAAAAAGGACAGTCATGGATTTCAGTCTTTTCTGACTTGTAATTTCTATGTAGTTCTGAAAAATATTTAGGAGACTATGAAACAGCTAAAAACAGTTGTCAGCTTCATTTATCTCTTAGTTTGCCAGCATTTACTGATAGCCTGCATGTGCCAGGTTTGCTTGTCCTATCTATTAATAATATGCATGTAGGGTAAGGGACTGTTTAGAATATATTTTGACCCACTATTTTTAGTCTTGTATCAACATTTAACTGTATTTTTAATGATACATAAAGAATAGCCAGTGTCTAGAAATGGCTTCTTAAGAAGTGATAATGTAGCCTGCCATTTTAAAAATACTGAATTATCAATGTATTTTTTGTGTTCCATGTTGTTGGAAAAATCAGCATTAAGTAGCTCTATGGTAGAGGTCTGTATGGACATTCTAAAAGCTGGGCCTCCTTTAGTTATGCTTTTCTGATCCCTTCTTACTGATTACAGCATACCTGCCATGGTTGAAATGGTTAGATAAACACTTTTCTATTAATACAAACAGAGGATGTTTATTTTATTCCTTCAATTGCTGAATGAAAAATGTGTTCTTATGGTACACAGACATAAGGTGATGATCTCTATACATTTAACAGTCTGTTAGTATAATGTAGACAATCTATACTATTGGGTTATGGAATGCAAGAGGGAAAGATAATAGAGAAATTAATTCACCAATGTGTTCAGAGCCTGGAAAACCCAATTTCCTGTTGTCTAGTGCCTGTCTTCCCAGGATAAGATTACCGTGGTTCAAATCTTGATTTCACTTCTTACTAGCAATGTAATATTGGTTCAGCTTACTTAAGTGATTGAAATTGTTACATGACATAGACATACTCCTTGGGTGTCTGCACTTTTTGCCTTCAGGCTATTTCACTTGGATCTTGAACTGTTAGGTTATTTCAAGTAAGTATATATACTTACTGATACAGTTTACTGATCCAACAACCAGAGAGGAGTGTACTAGGAACTAGAACCACATTCAGTCCAAGTAGGTGAACTTGGTTTCTGTGTGTTTTCTTCTTTGTATTTGATAAATATAATGAGGAAAAAGCCAACTCTCCTTATACAGGTTGATTTTCGTACTGGTTATTTATCTATTTTTTCTCAGCTCCAATTTTACTAAATTATGATGCTTGGGTTGGGATTCTGCAAACTGTTTTCCACACTCCTTGTCAGCTGCTTTTCTGTTGGGTGAGGACACAGAATTGGAGGGATACTGGAAGGAGAGAGGATGAGAGAAGGCACTTCTTTTCTGTTGGACTTGCTGCCCACATTGTTTCTGCCCCTATGGTCCTGCTAGCCTCCAACTTCCTTCAGCATCCCTGTAGGGACCCCTCAGAAGTAGTGGCAGCAGCTCAGAGGCTCTGGCTTCTCAGAGCTCTTGAATCAGCTTTGTGGGACCTCCTGTTAATATCCTGTAACTTCACCTCTTTTTCTTTTGTTCTTCCAGACCTTGGTGTTGTGGTTAATGCCTCATGTTATATTATCTGGGTTAACTCAGTAAACTATATTCTTCCATGAATAAGATGACTCCCTGTATAAGATGATCCCTACTTTACTAACACAACATTAAGAAATCAATATCAACTAAGTTACTCCCGTGTGTAAGACAACCCCCAATTTGGTCTAATAATTTTAGACAAAAGTATCACCTTGTACATGAAAAAATATGGTAAATTTTAGGAAGAAAACCTTTCATGTTAAGAATCTTTGACAATGAAAAGGTCAACTGTTAAAAAGCTTTCTTTTTTGAATGGAACTCTTTGTGCAACTGATAATGGAAGGTATGATAAAGACACCTCAAAAATGGAAGATTAGATGTCCCCGTGTTTCCCGTGGCCTTGCCTTACCACTACACCCTTTTTTGTCCAAACAACAATTGACTTTCATTTGTTCTTTGAGAACTACCTCCATTTATTCACTCCTTCTTTCCATAATACTGCATGAATAGTTCTAGAATGAGCATTAAGACAGCTTTTGAAATCTTTCTTTAAAATAATCCCAGTAACCTTCTATCTCACTGAAAATTCTTAAAACCTTAAGATATAACAATGACATAATTATCTGGATTCCAAAATGTTATCTTCCTACAAGGAAGACTAATTTTGCTTTTGCAAGCATTGGAGTAGAGGGTGATGCCTAATTCAGTCAGGGATTCTACTGATTTGCAGTAGAGTTTCAGCCTTTATAAGGATAGATCTGTAGGTTTATGTCTAATTTACCCTTCCTGCTCATCATTACGATTCAAATATAAATCTTCTGGTGTTTACCAGTTATCTCTTTGGTGTCTGTAAATTACAAATTTTGTCTCTTCAGCTCTATTAACAAAAGATCTATTAACCTTCTTAGCTTCTTACACACCCACCACCCCATATATATATAATTTTTTTTTCAGCCTGAGAGGCTTCTTAACTTCACAGCCACCAGCTGCGAATAGGTGAAAGATGTCTCAGATGATGTAGTCACCTCTCTGTTTCCCTTTTCTCGGATTTTGGGCCCTCAGATCCTTGATGCCTCAGTGGCTCTGTGATGTCTTTGAACCAATTTTGTTTCTTAGGTTTAAACTTTTATGCAGATTCTAAAAATTGGATAAATTTGACATGTAACATTGTGTAAGTATAAGGTATACAACATGTTATTTTGATACATTTATGTATGGTAATATGATTGCTGATGTAGCAACATCTATTACATTACATAATTACAGTACCATATTATTATTTATATGCACTATACTGTGCCTTGAATCTCTAAGGCTTATTTACTATTCGTTACAAGTTTGTACCTTTAAATACCATCACTCTTATCACATATGCCTCCATCTCCTGGTAACTACTATTTTACTCTCTGTTTTATACAGGTTTAACTTTCTTAGATTCCAAATATGAGTGATATTATCCTGTACTTGTCTTTCTCTATCTGATTTATCCTGCTTTGTGCAATGTGCTCAAGGTTCATCCATGTTCATCCTTGCAAATAGAAGGATATCTTTCTTTCTTGTAGCTGAATAATGCCTCTTGTGTATATGTACCACATCTTTCTATCCATTCATCCATTGATGGAGATTGGGTTATTTTCATGTATTGGCTATTGTGAAAAGTTCTGTGATAAACATGAGAGTTCATGGCTTGTCAAAATTCTGTTCTCATTTCCTTTGGGTATGTATTCAGAAATGCAATTGCTGTATATTATTATAGATCTATTTTTATTTTTTGAGGAAACTCCATATTATTTTCCATAGTGTTTGGACCAATTTACATTTCCATCAATAATGTCTGAGGGTTCCCTTTCAAGACTTCTTTGACAGCATCTGTTGTCTCTTAATAATAGGCATTCCAAGAGGTGTGAGGTGATAACTCATTGCAGTTTTGATGTGCATTTGCCTGATGATTTGTGATGCTGAGCATCTTTTCATGTCTGTTGGCCATATTGATGTCCTCTTTGGAGAAATGTTGCATATGACCTATAGAATAAGTAAGAAAACTTTGCAAACCATTGAGTAAGGGATGAATATATAGATTATATAAAGAACTTCATGAACTCAAAAGCAACAACAACAAAAATGTGGTTTGAAAAATGGTGCTAGAGCTAAATAGAATGAAACAGAGAAAATGTCTGTTTGAATGTGGTTCCACTTCTCATATTATGAGGATTAGAAGATTAGATTTGCTCCTCCTGGAAGGGATTTATGTTGAAGTTCTTTCAGAGAATATAATTTGGAAGCTCTGATTTTAGGCAGATTAAGGATCTCAGGAACACTCAAATACCTTCAGTTTAAAATAATTTTCCTGGACAGTGGCATGTTCTGGCCCCCTTCAAGCATCATGGGTCAATTGTGTCCCCCCAAAAGATATCTTGAAGTCCTAATGCTGCTGCCTGTGAATGTGACCTTATTTGGGAATAAGGTCTTTTCAGATGTAATCAAGTTAAGATGAGGTGGGTCCTAATCTAATACACCATATAAAGACACAGACACCAAGCGAGAATGCAATGCAATAGCTGAGGCAGACTGGAGTGATGCAGCTTCAATGTAGTGATTGCAGCCATCACTAGAATATAGGAAAAGGCAAGGAAAGATATTTCCCTACAGCTGTGCTGTGGGGGTGCAAAAAATAACTTTTCTTCCACATTCTAAGATCTTCTAGCTGGGCTAATAATCACATTAACAGATACATATTAGCAAAAACAAAAATGTAGAGTTTATTCCAAATGTACATGCCAACATTGTCCTAAGATATGAGACCCCAGACACATTGAACAGTTGAGGTTATATGCCATTCTGGACAAAGGAGAAGTGGGCAGGAGTCTGGGATTTCATAGGGAAAGTAGGTAATTCCCAGGTAGGGGAAAAAAGAAAACATAGGGTGAAGAAATTCTTGCTGGACAATCCAGAAACAATGGGACTCAAGCAGTTTCAACTAACAGTCTTTGCTCGATTTCTCCCTGTCTACCACATTTAGTACATATGTGCTAAGGTGAATATGTTAAAGTGATCCTCCTTCCATTAAGCATTTTTTGTTGTTGTTGTTTTTTAATCTGAATTCATTTAAGCAAGAAGGGGGGGGGGGTTCAAAGTTTCTTTCTCAGTATTCTGTGTCTTAATAACAAGATTAAAGTTAATATCCCAAAAGGCATATTTTAGGTGGCAAAACTGTTTTTCTTCACTGCTAATATATTAATTTTGGACTTATAATTTTGAGAACTAGCAAATAATACATTTCTGTTTTTTTAAGCCATGCAGTTTGTGATACTTTCTTATGTCAGCCCTAGGAAACTAATATAACCAGGTAGGTATAGTGAATCTAGATGAGATCTTTTTTATTATTGCAACATTTTTACCTTTAAAATAATTACATAAAAATCCACCATATAACTTTGGAAGAATGAAAGTAAGAAAAGAAGGAAGCATACAGACCACCAAAAACAAACAAACAAAATAAAAACAAAAGAAAAAACCCAAAACAAACAAAAAAACAACTAAACCAAAACCCAGACCACCTCTCTTGCTTATAAATTGATTTATCCAACTTGAAAATCAGGTTTAGTGAGTCTAATAGGCCAAGAAAATGATTGAAATTCCTAGAAGAAAGTGCAAGCAAAGTTAGCCCAATATGAAGCTCTTTTACGAGTAAATTATTTACCTGATTCATGAATAAATTCTATCATTCATTTATAAACTAATGACAAATTGTTCAAAAGATGGCAAGTGATAGCTTATACATTCATCTCTGTATCTGTTTATGACTACATATAAATCAATTCAAAATTCAAGTGTTTAGAAACACCATAAACTAAGAGTGGTACACTGAAATATTTGAGGATATGACAATAGTGAAACATTTTTCTACAAATATTTATTAAATGTTTCTTATGTGAAAGACACTTTAGATATATAAATGTGGAAAATGTGTGGTTTTCAGGAACTTTACATCTAAAAGGGACAGGGCCAAAGATTGTCTAAGAGCTTTAACATACCAGTGGAAAAGCACAAGAAAATATACACAAGACATAGAAATCAGCTCTGATGGGATGAAGCAGTTTATAAACAGGAAGAGTGTGAGATAAGGTTCCATGTGGTAAATTGGATCATGAGAGATTAAATAGCTATTAATAATGCTAACATTAATTGAATATTTAACATTAGTACTATTCTTACTTTGTATGCATCAATTATTTAATCATCATAATAGCACTCTGAAGTAGATACTAATATTATCATCACAATTATGTAGATCAGGATATGGAGGCACAAAGAGGTAGGCACTTTACCCAAGGGTAACAGCTGGAATTCATAGGATTTGAATCTAAGCAGTCTTGCTGCAGAGCTCTTAATTATTGTGCAACACAGGCATTATACAAGAATGGCTGAGTAGAGCACTGAATAAATTGACACATTTTTTGCAGGCAATGACGTATCATAAGAGTTATAATGGGATACTTACTGTTTGGTAGGCACCCCACTAAACACTTTACATGCATTATCTAATTTTAATCATCATATATTCCTGTAAGCTAAGGCACTGAACATTTTAGAGGCAAAGTAATGAAATTTACCAAAACATTAGGTAATGTTCTAGGGAAAGTATCTGGCAAGTTGTATACTGGATCAATATGGAGAGGGAAGAGAAGTGAGAAAACCAGAAAGAAATTATGAAGGCGTTCAATAACACAGGCAAGAGAAATTAAGGTAAGGGAAGTCGGAGGAGAAGAAGAAACTAATATGAAATATTGTAGGAGTAGGATAAATACCATGTGTTGACTCGTGATTATAAGGGGAAAAAGTGAAAAATCATTGAGAAATCTTAGACTCAGAAACCGGGTAATGGACAGAATTGTGGTGCCAGTGAGAGCAGAGGGGAAATAGAATTGGAAACAAAGGTGACGATGTTTTATCATGAACAAGTTTTTGAAGTTGATGAGGTCATTCAGTGGGAGTGGTTTAGGCTTTGAGAACTGTTGACAAGAGCTCAGAGAAACGTGGGGAGGTCATCTTAGAAATGATCCTCGTAGAAAGCAAAGGTGTGCGATTGGAGAAAGCGAACACGGGACAGAGAGGGAGAGAGCATCACTAACGGATTGCTGCCAGCTCCGGGAAGGTGGCAGAGCCTTCTCATTCCGCTTCCTCCTGTTGTCCATGTACCTCTTTGTTCCCTATCCCCACCCCGCTTTCCCAGCATCCTGGTACACAGTAGATACTCAGTACTGAATGAATGGATAATGGAATAGAGGAATAAAGAAATGAATGAATGAATGCAAAAATATTAAGAATATCTATATTTGTGAAATAGTAGAAATAAAGTCAGAGAAGAGACATAAAATATAGGAAAAGAATAGTTTCAAATATTACTTATTTATTTTCTTTTACAATATTTTTTAATTTTTCAATTACAATTGATATACAATATTATATTAGTTTTAGGTGTACAACATAGGGATTAGACATTTAGATTAATTTCCAAAGCAATCACCCAAATAAGTTTAGTGCACTTCTGACACCATATATAGTTATTACAGTTTTGTTGACTATATTGCTTATTCTATATTTTACATCCTTTTTATAACTGGTAATTTGTACATATTAATCCCTCCTCTTTTTCATTCATCTCTCCAACTTCCTCCCATCGGGCAACCATCAAAATGTTTTATTCATAGTTTAATTCTGTTTATTTTGTTTTTTAGATACCACATACGGTATCTGTCTTTCTCTGACTGACCTTACTCAGCGTTAATACCCTCTCTGTTTATCCATGTTATTGCAAATGACAAGATTTTATATTTTTTATGGCTGAGCAATATTCCATTGTATTATATCTATGTACCACATTTTTATCCATTTGTTTATTAACAGACACAGGTACTTCCATATCTTGGCTATTTTAAATAATGCTGCAGTAAACATAGGTGTGCATATGTCTTTGGTGTGCATAGTGTGAGTTGGTGTTTTGGGTTTCTTCAGATAAATACCGAGAAGCGAAATTGATAAGTCATGTGATAGTTCTGTTTTTTGGGGTATAATATGATTATTGGGTCCATCAATTATTATGCTATGTAGATCCTAATTATAGAGATAAGTTTCTTTCTGCAAACCATGTGTAAATACATTTCTTATAAATTCTATCTCAAAAATTAAATGTATTAGAAGACTTTTTAATACCAAGAATATTATCATTATTCCAAGAATAAGTTAAAAAATCATCCCACATTTATATTTTAAATAAAGGTAGAAAATCATATAATATTATTATAGTAAAGTTTCACTTGTTTAGATATTAGCTCTCTTCCTAGGACAAAGGTGTTTTTCTCTTCAGTGTATTTAACAACAATATAAATAAAAAGAGAATTCCTTCAGTGAACTTAGGTCTATTTGTTGAGTTTTCTGATATGTAGGGGTAAATTTTATTTGTTAGAGTAAAATTGAAGAACTAAAAAAATTTTTTATTACATATAGTGTATATATTATATAAAATTTATACTCATAGTTACACAACCATAAATAGAATTTTAATTATATATAAAGCTATAAAATCTGATATATGTATTTCTCACATATATAGTATACCAATGCACATGCCTACAAAATTCTTATGTGTATACTATAGTATATAAGTAATATATATGTCATATTATACATAATATATACATCTCATCTGACATACATACATTATTTTTTTAATATGTGGTTCATGTTCTCAGTTTGATGCAGCTTTCTATATGTTTGTTGTTCCAAACTAAAATCTCATAACCTTATGAAAGATGCATCTCTCAAAATCTGAATATTCTGACTACTGACTTGTGATGTTACCATGTCTTTCAGCATAATCATATTGTTACCACGGTCTTCTATATTCACCCCATAGGCCAACACGGGTGGCTCACCCAATGCTATGTGCAACATTTTCTTTCTTTCCAGCCTGCAAGTGTGATCCTGTCACATACAGGTGCATCTATACAATGTGCTCATCAGGACTGCTTTTATGAGAGGCAGACAGATTCTGCCAAGACAGGCCCTATTTGCCCTCTTTTTCACTCTTAGAAATAAAATTATTTTTTATTTTGCTTTAAGTACACATTGCTTTGAACAAGTAGGACAATGTAAGTGGTAGTTTTTGAGGATACCATGGGTTTTCTTAGGGTTGTAGAATTCTTAGGATGAGATGAAAGAGAAAAGATCAGCTCATAAAGCTACTTCTTTAACTGAAGGGGAAAGTAAGTCTTAGGGTAAGTTTGTTTTTATTTTAGTTTTGTTTTTTGTTATTTCCAAATTTGCACAGCTTTGGATGGCTAAATTGGAATTAGACTTAAATTTTATTATTTCCCTTTTGTTTTGTTGCCTCAGTGACAATATGAGGGCTCTCCAGAAAGTGTCCAGCCATGTAATATGAAAAACAGAGACATTTATGGCTGGATTTTTTTCCAGACAGCCTCTCTCTCTCTCTCTCTCTCTCTCTCTCTCTCTCTCTCTCTATATATATATATATATATATATATATATATATATATATATATATGGAATCTTATTTTCCAATTACATTTAACTACATGGGTTGCATTTTATTGCAAGAAAAAGAAAAATGTACTCACTCTCATGAGAAAACATTCCATTTCAACTTTGTATATCCCTGAGTGTATACCTACTGATGGTTCTAGGTTGTTCAGAATCACAAATTGGAACATCAGAGATTTTCTCTGGTGCACCCTTTCTTTAGTCGATATGCTCAGTCTGCTTACTGGCAGCTGAGGCCTCATGTTGTCACGCTTCTTGTTACTCGCAGGAGATTTAACCAAAATCAAGATACTGAAAACTATGGTAATTTTATAAATGCCTTTAAGTAGTAAAACAAGATCTGCAAATGTTAACTCATATTTTACCTCAGAGCTTCTGTATGTCTGTGGAATTCATACTGTTGCTTCTTGTCAGCTTGGCTAAAACCATCTTTTCCTGTTGGTAGTACTAGAATCTTATGGTAGGCCATGTCCATACAAGCCAGCAGACAAAACTTACAACTGTGAGTGAGCAAGCAACATCCTTATTCTGTCCCCCCCCTTTTTTTTACATTCTAAAACACAAGATAGAGTTATTCAAAGTGAGCTCTCATTTTGTTAGCCAACATTGATGGCTTCTTTGATAAATATTGAAGAATTAAAGAAGTAGTTTCAACCCTGACAGCACTCAGGATCTACTAGGAGAGATAAAAACTTAGCTCAATTTAATGTAACATAAATAGCACAAAACACTCTGGGAGGCAGAGAAGAACCAGATAATGATACAAAGAAACCCAACTGTTCAAATAATCTTCTTACCCAACCGAAAAGGCATCTTGAGATGCCCATCACATGGCTCAGGTTTGCATTTTTCAATCTGGTTTCCTCATCTAAATGGAATGACTTTTTCTCAGTTTTCCCAGAAGTTGTACATGACTAGTACTATTTTAGATTCAGAGGAGAGTTAGTAATTTACTATATAAGCTAGATGCCGTAGGACATTGGGGCTTAATTCTGTCATGGAATCCTGAGACGGCTCAAATAACTCTCTAAAAAGGCCAGGGCACTGGGTCATGCTTGACTTGGTCTTTAGAAGGAGGTAATTTGTTCAATTTTCTGTCCTAATTTTCTCTGTGAAGAGAGACTCAAAGAGCTATGTGGATCAAAACAGCAGAGATTTGATTATGTGAGAGTTAGTTTTCTTGCATTTTATAAACAATCATCTGATAAAAAACAAAACATCCCAGAAGCTAGTAGTCTGGAATGTGAGTAAATCTGGGGAGTCTTGCATAGATTAGGAAAATGCAGCTATCATATTCAATCACATCCTCTCTAGAAATTTAATACTTAAACTGAAATAAGTTCTATGAATACACATTACAATTTGCACCACACAATCCAATTTCTAGTTCCCATTTCAAAAACAGCAAGAATTTAGCATTTGTTTACAATCATTGAAGGCACACCCATTGAACAATTCACTTTGCAGCCAACGAGGTTGCCCAGTAGTCTTCGTTTAGGTAAATTAAAAAACTTTTCATTTGATGACTGCTGACTTACAGCAGCAGAGGCATCTCTCCCTGTACCTGGCAGGCAGACGGTTAGAGCCAGTTCTTTTTCTTGTAGGCCACTTGTGCTCTTCTCACATAGTGCCTGCTGGGCCTTCTCTACCACTCCCATATTTTGAGTGTCCACTGTCTTATGATGGCTACAGCCCCTCAGTCTCTGGTTTCCTGGCTGCCCATTCTCAGCAGACTCACATTGTTGGAGTCCCATCTGTCTTCTTGAGCCAGGAATGAGCTCACTTCCTATGTTGTTCACTTCTCTTGCATGGGAAAAATTCATGCATGTTTGACTGAGATAAGTTTTTAGAGTTCAGGCTAAGCCCAGTGCAATGACTTCCTTCATACTGCAGCCTTCTATGTCTAGAAGGCCCAACCAACTAAGCTGATTGCTAGCCAGCAGTTTTCTCTATTCTACCTCATCTAAGGATGAAGCTTGAGGGAGTGGAACTCACATCACTGCCTTCTACAAAGAGATACTCCCCAGAAATTGTCTCTTTATACTCACTCTTCTCTTTACTCCCAACTGAGACCGCCTTCTATAGCCATCTCTTTGCAGAGTTCAAGAGTAAGAACACTGGTCTTATACATTGTTTTCTGTAAATTTTCATGTAAAATATATTTTAAAAAGCCTTCACCGTTAAAGTGGTCATTACAAATTATCCTATTGTGAATGTGCATCATGGTTTGACAAAGGGAATTCACCCAACCAGTTTGAATTATACCATGATCACACAGTAAGGGTTGTTTGTTATGCCAGCCATCAGAATGGTTTAACTCAATCGTAGTTGTTAGTTGTACATACATTTAACTTAATATTAAAATAAATACATTGCAAATATTGAAGAACTAATGTTAGTAACTAATTAAATAACGTCATCTTAATCACATGATATATGTTCATTTATCTGCTCTTCATCATGAAAACTCCATTTCTATTTGAGGAGACTATGTCCTTACATACAGCTATTGGGCCAATAGTCCACATCTTCTACTATGAATTCCTACTGGGAGATCCTCCCTCTCCCTCTTTGCTTTAAAATGTGAAAATGTGTGACCTGTTTCGGCCAATCAGATGCATAGGAGACTCTGACACTTCAAGAAGTAATATACATGAGATGCAAGGATAGTTAGAAACCATTTAAGTCTAAGTACTGATGATAAGGTAATCACATTAAGGAGTAAACGATTTATTTATTTATTTTTTAGTTGAAAGCTAATTGAGGAAATTCATTGTTTTATGCCTAATGCCATTGAATCTAGCTTGCCTCCTTAGCAATAGCGGTGAACTGTACCCAAACCTGATTGATCGTATCACTCGGTCTCCTTGGGTGGGCATGGGCCCACATTGAATCAATGAGGGGTCTCTCACAGGGTTTTTAAACATAAATCTGGTGGTGAAAAGTTTCTTTGTCTCTGGTTACAAAAATGTAAGCTTTGAGGTCCAGAGGGCCTGAGGGTCAATCCTACCTCATATCAAAAAGGTAGTCACAGCAAGAAAAGCTAGATAGTGATGAGATTGACAGATACTGAAAGGAAACTCTTTTAGAGTTTAAATTTCTGTTTGTCTTCTGTTCATCTCTGTCATTTCCATGGTTTAGTTGTGCATATTAGTATATATCTCTTTTTTTCTTAAGCCTGTTTTAAGTGGAGTTTTTTTGTTGTTTACCACCTAATTAGCCTAAATAAATTATGGTCCTTTAAAGATAAATTTGCATCTCTTTGTCATTGCAGGTAGTTTTTGAAGTCAGATTAACAAATTAGAAATTTGAAACTTAAAACGTGAATTATATTATAGAAACTGTGGGGACTTATATAGAATGAATATGAACTATAGAGATGCTAAGTTACACACACACACACATGCACACACACACACACACCCACCTTTTCCAAATAGAACACTCTGCCATCCACTCAAGGGAGAATCTTATAAATAGCAGAGGAATGCTAGAGTCATCCATATCAGACTCAAGTCTTGACATTGTCTGATATTCACTAGGTAATTTAAAACACATTACATAATTTAGCTCTTTGTAGTACAATCTTACGAGAAATGTATCTGCATCTGTAGTGCTTAGCAAAGAGCCTGTCGGAAAATATAGTGGGCATTTGTAAAAGTTAGCACTCATGATTAGCATATGGCTAAAAGTTATTTCTGTCCGTCTTATATTTTATGAAGCAGCACTTCTTTATTGCAGGTGAGGGTTACAGTCATCACTGTGTATCCAAAAAAAAAAAGAAAAAAGAAAATACATTTCAGCCATCACTTTCTCCCTGAACATGATTCATGACTTAGAAATAACTTTTTAAAAGTGAATGATAAGAAGAGAGTAACTTTTATTAGCTGAGGTTAATGGGGACATAGAAAAACTGGTTAATTACAGGCCATGGGAAACTGGTAATAAGTAGGTTAAACAGTGTTGGAACAGATAGTAAAACACAATTTTATTTGATGGATTGATCAATCATAGTTGTTTTGTTATTAAAAATCAATTACTATTAAAATAGGATGGGGGAATTTCTCCCTCTGTAGATATGAAAACGTTAAAAACCGTGAAGTTAAACAGTCTAATGATGTATTTATTCATGATATTCTCTTCCTGATCCATTTTCCTCCCTTAGGATTGATTACATCTGAAAGCTTTCCTGACATAAACTTTTGTATGATGACAAAAGGGAGGGGAAGCAAAGCATCTTGATTAGTTACACCGTAGATCAATTTTGAGGTTACCAGAGCAAGAACACATTGCACAGAAGATGCCTTCTAAGACAAGGTGCAGTGGAGAGCCCCACTTTACTTTTAATCATATTTTCAGACTTAATAAGGTCTCTCCAGAAGTCCAGATCCCATCAAGTAAACTCTTTATAAATTGATTTCCCCCCCTTTACATAGTTCAACAAGAAACAATTTTACGTGCTCATCTACCCGGAAGAAAAACGCAAGAACTCAATTTGAATGGGTGTACATTGTGTGGTTAAGTTTGTTTTTGAATTTTTCTTTCAGAATAGAGTACATTTTCAAAGAAATCCTAAATAGTGTCCTTTTTAGCAAGAGAATTCATATTTTAGGTTTTGAAGTCTCTTCAAGACGGATTTCTTTTTACATATAACTTCCCCTAAAATGTGACCTTTAAGTATCAAAGATATATGGAACTGAATGGCTCAGCTGAACTGAAGGATGGCTCTGGTTGTTGCTTAGACAGCGTTGGGTTCTTAAAGCAACAGAAGTCTTTCATACTTTTTAGAGCTATTTGGTAAAGTACACAGTAATAATATATGCATAATTAAAATGGTCAAACTTAACCTTCAGTGTGTTCACACTTCAATGTTTACACACACACACACACACACACACAAACACACACATGGAAAAAGTATTTTAAAAATTATTAATGATTGAACTTCTTTTCAACATTTCTTATTTTATACTGGTAAAAATAAAACATTTTAAATATATGCAGCTATTACTTCATGAGAAAAATGTGAACTTCAGTGACAGCTTGGGTTGGAAACCCTGCTCTATTCTGACTTTTATGGTATAGTCTAGGGCAAGGAACCTACATTTTCTGAGCCATGTATTTCTCATCTGTAAACTGGAGGTGATAATAACTACCTATCAGTGTTGTGAGAATTTAATGAAATTGTAAAGGTAAAGCATTGAGTCCTCTATTTGATATATTGGATATGCTCAACAAATGCTAGTTATGTTGGTGGCAGTGATACTAATAATGATGTTCTCTTTTCATATTAGACTTTCTTAGGAAAGCAATTATGAACTTAATTCCTGCTTACAATCATACTTCTGAGCTCATACACAGAACATATAAACAGCTGCTTCTAAGCCTTAGTATCAGTTCCAACCTATTGGGCTTTTCAAAGAATTTGCTCTTGTCTGCATGTGATAGGAATAATTTTCCCTAGTTTGATTACCCAATCTGTTAGGAATTTTATGACTTAGTCTCTTTTTATATCAAACAGTTTAGTGTATTAAGGTGGGGGAGAGGAAAAATATCATCTACTTTTCTTGGTTCTTTTTGTTGGTCTAATAATTAAATCTATAGGAGATAGAGTAACAAGAGAAAACAACCAAAATTTACTTACATTTGTACATATGGGGACCCCACATACATGAGAGGTTCAGAAACAGAAAGGTAAAGTGAGGCATATCTGGCATTCTGAGCCAAGGAATGAGGTAAGACACACTGGGGCTTCAGAGGGGAGGAGGAAAATTCCCAGGACAATAAGAAAGGCAGAAATAGCCAACACTGATAGGTCATAAAAAGTTTTTTCAGGCAATAATTCATATGGGCAAGGCCCCTAATTTAGTTTCTTTTATGTAGTTAAAGAAGGGGCAGAAGTTTCTCCTGAGCCACAGGATCTTGATTGCCTTCAGTTCAAAATAATTCTTATGCCAAAGTGGCACATCTTGGAGAGAACTGTTTTGAACCCTTTTTAATCAAAGGTGATTAAAAATCCTTTTAGAGACTACTATTCATTTTAGGAACTTTCTATTCATTTTGTATTCTTTGTGTAAAAACAAATTATTGCAATATAGGCTCTATCTTAATCATTTAAATAGCATGGAGTATAGGGGCATTCATCTAATAATATTTCATAATTGCAATTCTTAAACTTTAGGAAGAATATTCTAGACAATGACAAAAGTATAAAGCGGGAAATATTTTACCTTGTAGATGTGAAAAGTGGACATAAGTGGATCCATTTTAAAATAGAGCTAAGGCAGCTATTCCAGAGGAACTGACTTGTCAGTCTTATTCCTCAAACTGTTGGGATGTTTGAACTGGGCAGAATAACTTTTGAACTGGGTCAAAGCAACATTATATTTCAAATAACTGTTTGCAACTATAATAGGAAAACAGATATTCTGATTATATCACCATGTAGAGCTAAGGAATAACTTAGCTTATTTGTACCTATAGAACTTCTTTCTTTGGCTTAGTAACACTAATAGAAATTTCTTCCTCTATTCATAAAATTATTTCCCTTCCCTTTTCATAAAATCTTTTGACTTCACCCTCTAATCGGGCACAAGTCAGTGTTTCTTGAATAGCTGTTCTATTTTTTTAAATCTCAAATAAATGCTTGTTGCCTCTCACTTTGGCCTTTATTTTTAGGTTAACCTACATAGGGAGAATGTCAAATAAAAAATGTGTTGGTTGTGTGCCTAAATCCATAGGGTTGTCCAAGGACTCTAAACAAGTTAATTATAGCAATTTTACTGCAGTGTTATGCTTAGCTATAAATGCAACATGTTCATACATTTTGAAAATGTTAGAATTATAAAATATCTGTCCTCTTATGTTTCCAGGATTCAACAGTGTGAGGAGAGAAGAGGTAGAAGTAGTAGTTTCATGTTTGCTCAAATGTTTGAAGAACATGTTCATTGCCAACTGAATTCATCAATATAAAAAGGCAGCAGAACTGCCCCTCACTATTGCTATTGCAAGCTACTGCAATATTTCAGCAAAATAAATTTAGTTATTAAATGCAGATTACAGAATTCCACTTACACTTAAAGAAGAATAAAGCTTTGTTTTGATTTATTTTCTCCTTGTTTTTAAATTTTGGTTTTTAATGTTTACTTTCAAACTTTTTTTTTCCTTTTAATTGCAATCCAAAATTCAACAACTGAGTTAAAGCACTTAATTTTTGTTTAAAGAATGAGTGGTTACCAAAAGGCCAGCAGAGGGCAGCAAAGCCTAGACAGTAACACTAACTCTATGCCCGTCCTTGAAGAACAAGGATAGAAAATGGCACACAATCTGAGGTGGCTTGAGTCAGATGCATGTAGCAGATGACAGTTTTTTGGATAGGATATTTAAGATTAAATGGAGAGCGTCTTAGAACTTCAAGACACAATGTAACTATTTAATCAACACAAATTGAAAGCTCCTTGTGTTTATAAAGACTAAGGCCACTCAGGCTGTTCTTTCAGTGAACATCTACTACTCTATTGCATAAATGGTCAAAGATACAAATTAAGTAAATAGATTTAGAAGGATCAGAAAGAAACCCTCAGTGCAGTGAATGGGACAACATGAGCGATGGGTAGCCTTGACTTTTCTCTCTTTCCATGATGTCTCTCTCTTCGATGTCCTTTGCCATCATCTGTCTCCCATTCGATGATACTAACCAATTTAATGCCTATCATGTGCCTCTTTAGCAAAGCTAGATAGGAAGAATCTCAAAAAACTCTGGAATTTTTCAGGTGAATCTGTGTGTATTTGCACCATAAGAACAGGAGAATCCATCAGTAAATTATAATTGGCAAAGTTGGTATTGTTTTAATGGGAAAAAATCCATTACCACATTGAATATTCTGCAGAATGACTAGTGCACTAGCTATTTCTACACCTCTAACTAGAAGAGCGTTCATTATCTCAAGGAGGTTTATTTAACAGTTGAAATAAGAGCTGAAAATCTAATGGCCACAGGGGTTGGAATTATTTTCTTCTGTTAACTGATATCATCAGGGACATTGTGTTTTTAGAGATGAGAAGCAAATGAAAACTTATTTCTGAGGGTCCATTCATCAAACCACTGGGGGTGACAAAAAGCATGGTTATGTGATAATTGTTTTGCAAATGGAGGCTTTCTTTTAAACTCTTCATCTGGTAGGAGGTCCTATGCCTGCTGGGAAATTTTAGAGACAATGAACAACAGGATGTTTTCTCTTCAACCACAGTTTCTATTAACCTCCTGACGTTTGGCTCAGAGGGTTGATTACGATCCTGCTGACATCAGCCACCCATCTACAATAAAGGAGCAATGTTGTGGCTCAAGCAGTGAGAGGCTGAAGACTTGGTTTCCTACCTGATAACGTGACTGTGTGAGAATTAGGTGTGAGGAAACATGTTGTGCTATCCTCCTAGCTGTGTAGTGATGATGTCACACATCTCAACAAACACCTGAGGAGTTTCTACCATGGTCTTAGTAATATATTAGGTACTAGAGGGATACAAAGCATTAGAAATGTCACTTGACCTTTGGAAGCTTATAGCCTTATTGTGGAGAGGAGGATTATACAAACACAAAAATGTAACATGATTGAAATGCTCTATTGAAGGGATTCTTGCAGACAGGAAGTGTGATTTACACATTAAATGACTCTTGGTGTTTAGGAGAGGAGGGAAAATTCCTGAGGCAAAAATACATATCAGAAAATAGTCTAACTTGCTGTCTGTTATAATTTACATATTTCTTGTTAGTTAAATAAAAATACTCATCACTCTGTACACTCCAGCATGCTGATGAGTAAGCTTTTTTACTTTTCTCGTTTTGTAAATAAAACATTCAGGACGTTGGGAGATTAAATGATTAGTCTAGGGTCAAAAGTATTAGGAGTTAGGGATAGTTTTTTAATATACATTCCTTGAATTTTTGTCTCTTGCCCAACCCAGAGTTGCAGAAGCCATTTTGCAAAACTTCAGTAATAACTATCATTAAATATCAACTAAAATATATTGGGTTACTTAGGCTAATTTAAAATCTTTTATAAGGTGAAATACTGCCATTTCTGACAACATGGATGGATCTGGAGAATATCATGCTAAGTGAAATAAGTCAGATGAAAAATGTCAAGAACCATATGATTTCATTTTTTTGTGGGATATGAAACCAAAGACAAACAACAAACAAAAACTCTTGGACACAGACAACAGTATGGTGGTAACCAGAGGGAAGCAGGAGTAGGGAGTAGAAAAGGGTAAAGGGGGTCAAATATGTGGGGACAGAAGGAGATTTGACTTGGGGTGGTGAACACACAATACAATATACAGATGATATATTATAAAATTGTACACTTGAAACATAATTTTATTAACCAACATTATTCCAATAAATTTAATTTAAAAAAAGTCTCGTGTTAAGGATAAAATGATGAAATGTTATTGAAAATCTAGAGAACAACACAAGTAGACTAGGTTCTTCATGCACTGTGACTGCTAAACCAAAATGAAGTAACTATCAAACGGGAGCTGAGTGATTCCAAGCAATGCCTCTTTGCACAATAGTCCTCACTCATGCTAAAACTATCTTGATGCTGCCAGTTTTCACCCTGTGGATCTGCACTCTTTTCTAGGACAGGGATAATGGCCTATAAAACTCATAATACCATAAATGTTGTTACTGCTTTTTAAAAGAAAAGGATTGACTTGTCCAACACCATTTATCTTCAGGCTGGCCTCCTAGGGAAGCAGTTGACCCCCCCTGCAAAGCTCCATGAAACTGGCAGTGGCTGGTGCTTAAGGCATTTAAAGTCAAGGAAGAGACTTGCACTCTAGTTCCTAGATGATGCCAAGCAGAAGGGCTATTTCTTCACCACCCATGACTGGTGATAAGGTTAATTCTGCTTCTACCTGCAACATCATAAAAGTGCATCCTCAAAGTTTGGGCCCCAAATGCTGATCACCCCAGAGATGAGCTGGCAGAATAGGACTAGAGCTCATATGGATATTTTAGTATAGTCCTTGACTACAGCAGGAGAGAGGCCATTGCTTTTCTAATCATTCAACTTAATAACCCTGCACTATGAGATAATGGGGTGTCTCCACCCTTAGAACACTGACAGATGGTTACGGCACCTCAGTACATAAGCTAGGGAGATATTAGAGGAGGACACTATCCATTCAGAAGATAGGAATGAAGACTATCCCATTTGTATAAGTTTAGGATAGCAAAGTGGTAAGTCCGATGGAGTGATTCCTCAGTGGTTCACTAGGCAACTGATTCCTTCAAACCTCAGAATCATCTAGTTTCTTGGAAGCTGGGCAGAAGCTCTTGTTGCCCACATGTAGATGTCCCCACACAATAATTCAACTATTGAACAGATTGGGAGGGATAGTCCTTCCTATTGGCATATCCAGTATCATTACCTCAGGTAACTCTTGAAGACTTAGGCGTTATGACACTGGGCAGCCTCAGTATATACTTATATATTCCATACACACTTTGGTGCGCTCACTTTGGCAGCACATATGCTATTCTACACACACTTTGGGGCTGCCCAGTGTTGTAATGCCTAGTGTCATATATACATATTATATATATTATAGAATATATAATATATATAATATATATTTTTATATAATATATATATATAAAATTAATTTCACAAACTCATTCTATAAAAAGTGCTACAGACCTCATTGCTGAATATCACTATGCTCACCTTCAAAGCACTCCCCTTGGGAAGCTGTGTGCTGATGCCAGTGCCTGGTCTACCCTTCAAAACAATTTTGGAACTCTTTTTCTGGAATGGCCATCAGAGCTGTTGTCATACCCTTGGCAAGGTTATGACACCTTACCGAGTTGTTTGTACAGTGCTGCCAGCATAAGCATACGGTGGCAAGTTTGTGACTTAATTGTCAGATTTTGGGGATGATGACAACTCTAATGGCCATTCCAAAAACAGAGTTGCAAAATTGGTTGAAGGGTGGACTAGGCACTGGTGTTGGTGCATAGCTTCCCAAGTCAAGTTGATCGTAGTGATATTCAGCAATGAGGTATGTAGCACTTTTTCTAGGATGAATTTATGAAATTAGTTGTCCATCCTCATACACACACACACACACACACACACACACACACATGCACATATTCATATACACATACATAGAAGAATCTCTAACCCATGGACACAATCAATAGTTTAATGTTTATTTGGGGACAAGTGGGTTAGGGAGGGGAGAAAGGGGAGGGGGTGGGAGAGGAGGGGGGGAAGCTAAATATAAGGTGATGGAAAGAAAAGTCACATTAGGTGGTGAACTTATTATACATCAAGTTGACAATGCACTGTAGAATTGTATGCCTGAAACCTATGTAATCCTTGCTAACAGATGTCACCCCAATAAGTCTAACAATAAAAATAAATTAAAAAAAAACACAAAAAACAGCCCCCTTGGTGGCAGAACCCATCCTTCCTGTTAGAAAACCTATGGTAATTATGCCTTATACACTGGCTATTCAGGTGCTGTGATAGGCTAAAGAGAATTTAGTTTAAATAAATAAATACTCTCTTGTTCATAGGAATAAAAAAAAAGAATCTTAGTTAATTGGAACTCAAGCAACTGGCACAAAAGATCTTCAATATTTTGCTGGTTTCCTGAGCATTTTGCCGGTTGCTTGAGAGTGCTGGGTACATTTATCCAATGTTTAAGGTGCCAAAAAATGCATACACATTTTAAGTGCTGTTATCTATGTGTTATATAGATACTGATGGTAACCACTTTGAGCACCTCTTATTGCAGAAGTCAAATGTGACTTGAATTTATCTTCTGTTATTGGTATATATTGAGTATGGCAATTTTAATACAGTTTTTTACTTTCTTACAATGTGTATACACTTTTTTGGAACTGTGCATATGTGTGTGGTGTGTGTGTGTGTGTGTGTGTGTGTGTGTGTGTTTCATATTTATCTTTATATCTATCTATATCTATTTGTGTATCTATATACAGAGAGCCCTAGAACAGTTTAATCAAAGACAAATGGCACCTGCACTGCCCTTGCTTCACTGAGAGGCTGACTGGACCTTTGTTTAGTGTTGTGCTAAGGACAGCCTTCTCTTGCAAGAGCCCTTCTCACGGCTGTCTCCTAGAGATCCAAGAATTGGAACGTGATAAGGAAATCCTGGAGTTCCATAAGTGTGCATAGGGATCTGATTCATATAAACTTGTCCATACTCGTTTTTTCTATATCCAAACTTCCTCAGGTGATTGGCAAATCTGAACAGTACCAAGGAATGAACAAACAAATCCGGTACCAAGGAATGAACAAACACTAACCTAGAAAGCACTGCTATTGATTGGCTGCCTATTGTTGACCCACCCACCTGAGGCTGCACCCATTGTCTTGTACCCTACTCATATGACACATCTAACCATCTCATGTTGAACATTCTATGCTGGCTATCCTCACCTGGCTTGTAGTTGAGTGTCATTATACTCAACTGCCACAGGGTCGTGGGTATGGAATGTGTGGCAGTAATGGCATGATCTCTGAGTAAGCAAAAGAGCCCTTGCCTCATGGGAAGTTGTGTCAGTGTCCCTAAGACCTCTCTCAGGCTCAGTGAGTCTCTGGAAGGACTCATTGGACTCGGAAAAGCTGTTGTACCCACGGTTACAGTTTATTACACTGAAAGGGGACAGATTGTAACCAGGAAAGGTAACAGGTACATGAGGTGAAGTCCAGCATAAACCACGTGCAAGCTTCCAGGTGTCTGCTCCCAGTTGAATTAGGGCCATACACATTCAAAATGTTGCCATCAGGAAAGCTCATGCAAGCTTTGGAGTTTAGGGTTTTTATTGGGTATCAGTCACGTAGGCCGCCTGACTGTCTTCAGCTACTCAGACTCCAGAGCCGAAACACACATTTGCCAAAGAAACAAACAAACAAAACAAAACAAAACACACATATTGTTAAAATGATCTTGTCTGGTCAAAAAGGTACAGCATGCCCTCAAGGCTTCTTCAGGCTGGGCACACAAAAATAGTTTTCTCATGCAAAATATTCACAGTGTCAAGGGCCAGGCCTAAAGACAAAGTTCTTTTTTTTTTTCTTCTTCTTTTTTTAATTTTCAGAATCTGAGCAACAAGGCCTGTGCGGTCAAACCTTTTCTGCCCAGAAAACAACACCTGAGGATATGGGAAGTGAGAAGAGAATGCCTACTAAGTTGTCTTTCATTAGGAGTCTTCCAGGACAGCTCTCACCTGGGATGCAATGACTTCAGCATACACATTTCTGAGAAGTGGTGGCCGCCTCAGCTAATCTGCACTGATGCTGAGCTTGCTGTGTCAAATGGGAAGCCTAGTCACAGTTCCAGGGCCTGCTAATGATACCACTATGCTCTTGGGACCTCCCATAATATTTTTGATTATCCTCCTGGTAAATATCTTTGAATTATAGCATCCAGTATCTACCAAGTAGTCTATTAACATTGGATCTAAGGCCAGAAGCTGAGCAGGGGTTATGTATGGCTCCTCTTTCTCTAGTTTCTCTAGCCATTGGTCAGCCTCCATGCTGATGCTTGGATGACAACTTTCTCACACTTTGTGGACTGGATGTCATACATCTCTTGGGCTGTGCTTACAAAGGGTCTCCCAGTTTGCTTTAGGAAAACATGACTTGTTTCTTGGGGTTGGTCACCTGGCTATTCCTAATCATCTTCTGGGTTTCCTGCACCGATGTTAGTGACTGGTCTCAGAGCTCTTAGGGAGTTAGATGATAGAGATTTCTGACAGAGTGGGATATGACATTTGGAGTCCATTGTTTGGGATCAGGAAGGTAAATTGAGAGAATCTAAGACTGACTCTGTAGGATGTACTCACCAGCAAATAAATTGTCCTCTCTGAATTTCAGTGGAAAGAGGCTATGGTCCAGTGCTTAAGGAAATAAAGCCTGGCTAACTGTAATAACTATGCCAGAGTGGGGTTGCTGCTTTCCCAGTTAGGAGTGATCACTTGGTAAACCCTACCACTGGTTTGCTATGTCACACAGGTGGCACCATGCCCAAGCTGTCAATGTTGAGCTGGCAAGAGAAGGTTGGAGCCATCTTATTAACATATCATATTGCTATGAAACCCTGGTTTCTAATCCCAACAGGGAAGAACCAGTGCTTCCTTAATCATGTACCTTAAAAATCCCCACAACCTAAGGAGATCTTGTCCTGTGGTTTGATGTATAGCCCTGTCAGATTTCTGTGTGCTATACCAGAATGTACTGGAGCAAGGAAGAACTCATATCATTGCTCTTGATCCTGCCTGCATAAGTTTCTCCCAGTAAATTCTGCTCTAGAACTGAGCAGATTTCGGATGGTCAAGGTCAATGGCCAAATGGCCTTTTATTGTGGCCATTTTTTGTTGTTGTTGTTTTGTTTGTTTTGTTTATATCTTGGCTATTTGCATGATATGCTTCTCAGCTTAGGCTCTGGAACATATGAGTATTGGGGAAATGGTATTTTTGAATGTATAATATGTTTTTGTTTTAGCTCTTGGGTATAGGTGGGGGAAGAAGTTCCTTATTCTTAAATTATTCTTAAATATTTTCTCCCTTGTCTGTGATGGAAGCAAGTTTTAATCACTTTAAATTATTTTGAATGTCTGAGATAGCAGTTAATAATACTTGGTTACTGGCATCTTGGGACTATTAATTGGTTTTTACATCATATTAGCAAAGCACTTAAAAGTGAATAGCATAGTGAAAAGTACTGAACACATTGCTCATAAAAATAAATGTTAGGAATCTACATTTCTTGCTGTATCCTTTCAGGCCATTAGTTTTTCTGGGGGGTTGGGGAGGGTGGGGGGAGTTCTTCAAAAGTAAAAAGCAGAGATTTTTAAAACTGAATTTAAAGGGCAATTTTTGAGATATAATGTGTTATAGTCCATTTTCTAGGTTGTTAAAAAGTCTGAGAACTCACCTATGGCACAAAGGACTTTGCTGTATGATTTATGTGACCTGTTGATAAAAGACTATAGAATATTATTGATTGGCAGCCATTTGCATTTGGGAACCAAATAATTTGCATACTGATCGTTTGCTACTTTCTGAAAAAAGATTGAAAGGGAGCCTCAGGACTCACTAAGAAAAGGAACAAGTTAGAAATCATGTGATTTAGGGGATGCAAATATAGTAACAGTTTTGATACATTTCCATTTTTTGAGTCATATATCTGTTGAAGAGAACTTGCTCTATAAAAACCTTATAAGCAATGAACTGTTTATTTCAGAATGAGACTCTGGGGAATAATCTCATAAGAAACACATCTTACATTTGTAGAGAAACCCAAGGGGCTAGTATTCATGAAGCATTATCCCAGTGCAGGCAAAAAATGACAACCATTGCAAACTCATCAAACAATTGAAAAGGAAATACTTGATTACTGAATAATTTTTTTCTCCCCTGCCTCCCACTCTTTCCCAAATGCACAAATCCATCATTTTGTGTTACAGACTGAAAGTTCTTTCTCTGTCTTCCCTTTCCTTCTTTGTTCCTATATAATTGTTGTCTGGTTTCCACCCTACTACCCAACTCAGCAAAGCAAAGGCAAAACTCACTACCTCGAAGGTTTCTTAATTTATAAATCAGGACTTTTATGCCATGCAATCTCTATCACATGCTTTTTGTGAATAATAATTCTTGTTCTAGGTTTAACTCGTAAGGTTTAACTATGGTACAGGAACTCCTGGAGATCAGTTGTAAAGCATCAGGTGTTTAAGTGTTTGAAAGATTAGCTGTCTTATAAATTATAGTGGATTCAAGGTTATCCCTATAATAGTATCATGTTCACTGACTTGCATTTGCTTTTCAGAGGGAGAGAGAAAGGGCTGGGATTATAACTACATGACAGCATTGAATTTAACCCCAAGCTTATGCAGCAGCCTAGAGAGGATCATGTCTATGACCTTTATCCAAGGAATGTGTTAAGGCAGGGGAACCATTGTCATGGATATCTTAGTCTCTTGGTTTGATGACATACAAGCACGTATTTTTTACCTAGTCCTTGCCTTGACTAGATTTTTTTTTGACTTTCATATTTTAGAGCCTACTCTAAATGGATAGGATAAAGATAGTAGAAGCAAGCAGTTTCTTTTCATTCTTTTTATTCTACTTACCTACCCAGGAGGCAGCTTAAGAAAGGTTTGACAATAACTATAGACAGCCAGTGCAGGGTTAGGATTTTAAGCAACTTCACCAAGAAGATTGTGAAGTTTGTAAAATATTTTTGGCAGAATTCAAATTGCAAGATATGCTTCTCACACAGACAGAATGATGTGTAAAGCAGTGAAAATAATAATGAAAAAGATGAGCAGAACTCTCAGAAAAAAATACCTATCTCCTTTCACTGTAGACCTTCTCTAGTTTCAGAATAATGATGGGAAAGGTTAGAGGGAGTATGGAGACAGTAAATGAGGCTACCAAATACCCAACATGATGTCATTGTGTTGGTGGTTCAGAAAGTTGAGTAATGGTGATAGCCTTATTATATGTCCACAAAAGGCATCATATTGCATCACAGAAGTATATTTTTGATTGAATTTTTTACTATTAATAGTGGAGAGGTGTGGTACTTGTTTTGGCAGCACATATACTAAAATAGTAGAGGGGTGTGATAGTTTTCCTGGGCAATCTAAGAACTCATCTCTTTTAAGTAAATAGATGGCAGGACTTTGAGATTTCTATTCCTCTTTCATCTTGCAAATACTGAATCCCTGCAGACGTGGACAGTGGTGATCAAAAGAGTCATAGAATTACAAATGAAAAGAGAATTCGAGCAAGTTATCAAGATGACTTACTATGTTCAGGAAGCCCTACAGGAAAATCTTTTCATTGAATTTTATAATTGAGGAATTTCTGGGGATGTGTGAGATTGCCTGTATACATTTAATTTTTCCATGAACAGGGACAAAATGAAGGGATAATATTATGTCTGCTGCTTGTCAAATGTCCCCCATTGAATTGCCCTGATGGAATTTTGGTCTCTAAGCAAATCACGAGGGATGACACACTCTACCAAGGTCAAAGAAATTTGAATCTTCCCTGTTCCTGTGTGTGTAACATTACAGTAGAAAGACTGAGATCCAAGTTTATTAGGATTTTGTTATGATGAGCTGGGAATTGTGGTATGTTTTCTGTAGATCTTTGTTATAGAAAGTTGCAAACCAAAGTCTGACAGATTCCATGCTTAGAACTTCCTGTTGCATTCTCTTTGTCTCCACTTTCCCCTGCTTCTCTTTTCTGCTGACGATTTCTATCTAAATGTAAAGATCTTTTCCTGACTCATCATGTCACACCTTCTAAAACTGCTTTTTTCAGAATATGAGGGTTCCAGGCTTTTCCTAAAAATAAAGTGAAAGAGAGGTAAAATTTTAAATCAACATTTAAAACAGAGCAATATTGTCACAGTATAGAGACTACGGTTCCCAGACTAAGATTTACCTGCACTTTGATGAAAGGTGTTAATGTCTATTACTGAGGGGTTGTAACAGACAGCAGGGAGATTGATCAGTCTGGATTCCTGGGAAGAAGCAAACACTAGCTGACATAGGTCAAGAACCCATAGGTCAAGAACACATTGCTCATGAACACATCCTCCATGCTGTCCACAAGGCAGTTAATGGATTTAGGATAAAGTGAAAGAATATAAACTTTCTTCATATGGTTCAAAGGCTTAATGGCAATGGGTTACATACTCCAATTATTCTGATCACATACTCACCATGCAATCTCCCAGTCATGATTTAGCTTTCCATGAAATTCGCTTACCAAGAGATAACATATTGACTGCAGAATTCCACCTATCTATTGCCTTTGGTAGTTATAGGTTAAAGCTTTCATATTAAATTAACAAACTGACATCCAGGTTCTAACTTGACATTTTCTAGAGTAGCTTAGAGGGGTAGTTAGTACATGTTAAAAAGAGGACCGTAGTGGCTTTCACATCAGCAAGAATAATTCTCCAAAATGGAGAAATTTAGCATTCTGGTTTTAAACTAAAATCTCTTGTGTTCAGTTAATGTGAGTCTGTTTCCAGAGGTGGATACAGGTCATGAATAGAAAAAATCAGGTTAGTTAGCCTTTGAGGCTAAGGTATCCTGACTTCAGACTGTAATACATTCGGTAACTTCATGTCACCCTTTCTGTTGCTACTTCACCAAGCAATGTGTTTTGCCTGGGATTACTCAGATTCTTTCACCATCATTACTGCTCAGTACTACTTAGAATGAAACAATTTATTTCAATGATCCAATTATTTTTATTATTAAATTTTTATATTGTACAATATTCAAACTTTAATAAATAATGTTATAAATTATGTTTAGTTCACAAGTTTTTCTTTCCAGCAAATCAGTAAGAAGGATTTGAAATTCTCACAGCTGGATGTAAGATGGAAAGAAGTATTCTATAATGCTGACATGCATGTTATCTCCTAGCTACAAAGCAACCCTATAGAGATATATAGATGATATTCCCAAGTAAGTTTGAGCAAACTGAGGCTCACCAAATTACATTACTGGCCCATGTTTTGAAGCAATTCTTTCTGATTTTAAAGCTTAAGTTTGTCTTTATTTTCTTTTAGATCTAGATGTATTGATTTAGGGTGTGTGTGTGTGTGTGTGTGTGTGTCTGTGTGTGTGTGTGTGCTGGAGGTGGGTAAAGTCAGGATTAGAGTAAACCTAAAGTTAACCAGTGAAAAATTTTGATAGTGTAGTAAGTATCCATTGAGTGAATGCTGCGGGCATGGGATTATAGTTAAGCAGCTCTTCATTTTCTTCACTTTGTGGTAATGCTTTACCTCAGAGCAGAACATAGTAAACATGTCACAAACTTGTTAGTGTTTTGTCAATATAAAGTTCTATAGTGAAGTAGTAGGTAAATATTTAACCTGCAGATCTAGTAATGTTTTTATTTAGCACAATGTTAGTAATTGCCATCTTTCACAAAGTATACTTACACACACACACACACACACACACACACACACAAGCATTATAGGCATAATTCTTAGGAATCATGTATATAGCATTAAGTAAACTCTATCTTCACCATTATAAACATTTTGGATTGCAAATCAGATTGAATTTCAGAGATCAGAGAAGTTATTTCTAAATTAGTGCATTGGTTGTGTCTTAAGTTATCATAATGCTGGTGGTGTGTTGGGGGTCTAACTGCTGAAAGGAAACAAGAGGTAGCTTTGATTTTATCTGGAGGGAAAAGGAGGTGAGGTTAAGAGCTATGTGGAGAGGTAGGTAGTCACACAAGCTAAAGCATAGGATTTGAAATAAATGTCTTCAAAGGTAGTCAGTGACAATGAACTGGAAAAGGGTCTCTGAGAAAGTCAAGAAGGAGTGCTGTTTATGGAATTTTTAAAAGAAAAATGGATATTTCTAAATGTTAACATTATGATATTAATTTTTTATGATGCATCTTTCTTTGGACCCCATTTATCAGAAGAGATCTTCTTGGATAATTGATTTATCTGTACATTGTCCTTTAAAGGAGGCAATCTATGCCTGCTTCCATCATTAGTGGCATGGTACGTAGACATCAGTCTTTAGTCTAGGGTCAGCCCATGATGACATCCCCAAGAAATATACTTGTTTTTTTTAATGTTAAATTAAGTGTAGTCAACTTCACTAAGACATTTTACATTATCAGGTACAATTTAAAAACTACTGGTTTTTAAATTGCAGAAATCCAGGATTTATTTGTTTATTTATACTTAGAACCTGGAAGTAAAGAAACCTTGTGTGAGAATTTTTAGAATGTGGACAGAAATGGAAAGGAAGCATAACCAGACCAGCCCTTCCTTGCCTGCATGCAGATCATCTGTGATAATTTGGTAGTGCCCAGGAATTGTGTGAAAGGGGTGACTTTTATTTTTGTTTTTTACCAGATGTTTTCATTAGCTCCATTTACTCACATGGATCCTCATCTAGCTAACAGATACCTACTACCTTCTGTCTGGTCCCTCTCTGATCAAGTATACCTTTGAACCTTCCATCCTTAATTAAAAATTGCAAAACCATGCAAGTAGAGCTTACATTTCCCCAGTAAAGATAGAAATTTTTACTGGAAGAGGATGTGCAGGTTGATGAGGTTAGGTAGGTTAATGAGCTGGGATTATATTTCATTACAAAATAGGCACGTTTTTAAATAGGAAAGCCTTATCCTGTCTTCAGTTTATGGTTTAAAATTGGAATTAAACAGACATTTAAGTAGAATAAGCATTTAGAGCCAGATGCTGTGCAAGTGTGATAGAGAAGTCTTTGTTTATTTACTAGTGTTTATTTAGTTAATAGTTATTTAATTATTGTATAATAATTTCATGCTAATAGATTTGTAAATAAGTAATACTTTAAGTGTTATGTTATATTCCTCTACTTATCAAAAATCCTTCTAATCAGAATATTTAACCAATAAGCATTCCTATGACATACAGGCAAAACTCATCCACCCATTCATTCACTCATCTATCTATCCATCAAACATTAGTTAGGTACCAATTATGCACTGTAGAATCAAAGATAAATAGAACAAAGCAGGTGACAGACATGAGAACATCTAATTACCACAATGTAGTGTGTGATGAAACAGGTAAAAAAAATCTCATTAAGGGAGCACAGAAAGGGTATAGTGGAGTTGGCATGCTTCTGGAAGAGGAAACATTTGAATTCAGTACTAAACAAAGAGTAAGGGTTCTTCATGATATGGAAATATGTGTTGGTGGGGATGCTTTTACTGGAGAAGTGGGAAATGAGAGATAAGATAATTTAGGCAACAGAGAAGGTATAGTTAAAGGTCAGAGGGAGAAAAAATGTGGAAGATTTACAGAATTGTAGAAAGTTTAGAGTGCCTGGAGTTCTTGGTGCATGTGGAAAGGTGGTGGCGAGAGAGGAAACTTGGCAAGGAACAAGGATTGTTTTCCATGCAGTGGCATTTGAACTTGACTGTCCAGGAATCTAGGTAGTGGCATACCATTAGAGAACTTTAAGTTGAGAAGTCAAATAATTAGTTTCTTATTTTAGAAACTTTTCTCTGGTGGCATTGTGGATGGATTGAATGCAGGGAGCTAGAAAAAGTGCAAAGATACTGAAGAACTCTGAGAGAGAAAAGATAAGGGTGTAGGCTAAAGGCATGAGAAGTAGAAGTTGAGAGGATTGGTTGAAAAGATTTCTAGGCAGTAGAATCAATAGTTCACAGTTAATAATGGAATAGAAGAAAGAAAAGGAAAGTTTAGTGTTATAGTCAGCTTTCTAGCCTGGGTGATACAGTAGAAAGTTGTGCTCATAATGAGAGTGCATGAAAATATGCAAAGCTTTGGAAGAGGCTGTGAATGATACAAATGTGTATTCTTAAGACTCATTTTGAAATGATAACTGACATCACATAGAGTGTTGTTTGAATTACCATAGTAATTTATTTATATACACAATTTCTATTGTTTATATTTAGCTAGCTCTTGAAGGTAGAAACTATTGAAGTGGCTAACTTTCTTTGTAAAATATTCACTCAAGTATAGACAGTTTTGATGATGATAAAGCTGTAGCCAAGAAAATTGGATACACCCTTAGAGCAGAAAACATCCCCCATTAATGTCTTGATTCTTAACTTCAAAAGCTTTCCGTTTCTGAGTGTACTCAGTCTTGAAGATGAATGAATGCATTTCAACATTAATCCATTTCAAGCATAGGAAGAAAATGGATTCATGCATTTCTTGAAGATAACATTGGGAGAGCAGTTTAACATAAGCAGTTCCCACTTAGGATAGCACAGCGTGCTTAAAGGTGCAGTCACGAGGTTCATTTGGTTTTTTGTTTCAGTGCATGGGGTTGTGCCGAGATGAAGCTCTGAACCACTGACCAGAGTGAATGGTAGACACTGTTATAATTACACCCTCATTTTTACCCACCTAAGACATAAAGAGATTAGGAAATGCTTTGTTAAATGAATAATCACCTAGGGCAGACTCCTCACCTTCACCTTTTAGTATAGGTTGGGATTTCTCTCAGACAGAGGACTAAAGGCCTAACAGATGTCCTCTACAGGCTTATTGGGGCTGGTAAAACAGATCTTTGATGATGAAGTGTCTGTAATACCCATCTCTATTCAGTAAAACACATGCTGCCTTTTTTGACTTTTGCATTAATTTTGATTAATCAGCCAAGACAAGAAACGGAACACTTTTTGCCAAACTGTTCTTATGGTATTTTCTTGCTGGAATCCATTCCCTCAACTCCTCCTCACTCCCCCTTTTTACCCCAACCCCACTACAATCAAATGTAGACAGTGTAATTGGGAGGATGAAGGCAGAAGGGAGCTTACAAGTTAAACTGAAATCACAAGTTTGAAATTGTCATTTGGTTGAGTAATAATTTTTTTTTTTTTGCTTCTTGGTATGTGGGTAGCTCCCTGACTGGGAATCGAACCCAGGCCGCAGCGCTGACAGTGCCAATGCTGAAGCCCTCCCTAAGCCACTACACCATCAGGGAACTCCCTTGGTTGAGTAATAATTTTTGTGACCATTGAACAAATGGGAGTAAAATTTTCATTTTGTGAAATTCTGTGGAAGAATGCTCAAAGCATAACATAGGATGAGAGCCTAAATCTTTATGCATTTGTCATCAAGAAGAATACATTTCCTGTTTCACCTTGTTAATAAGGACCTTAAAATCAGTTGCCCTCTCTTGGGATTAATGCATAACCTTTAATTCTTGCTGAAGGTCTTTGAGGTTAAGAAGTTGAGTTTTCTGATGTCCTTTGCTGTTGCATGAATATGAATACTTGATAGGAGAGAAAGGAACATTCACTGCAGTGAGGAAGTTTAAAGAAAATATGCAAATGAAATTTATTTTATTATACAATAAAAATGTGGTGCTAAAACTAATGTAGCTGCCAGAGCAGCTGAACTTGAATTGAAGCAAAGGGCTGAGTATAATAATCATTATTATACTGAATTTGTTCTCTCGGCATATACTCGGATCTTGAATCTATTACATTTTCTCTCTCCTTGTAGAGTGTGAAACCCTTTCAGGCTGTTAGCCACCATTTAATTTAAATTCCTAGTTCTTTTGAACTAAAAGACAATTGAAAACATTTGCAGACACCACCAGAGTAAGCCATGAGTTATTTTCTCCTACTTCACTAATTGGACAAATTCTCATGGTGGCTAATAAAACATTGCCTTATTGCAGTGCTCAAAATATTTGATATAATAAAAGTCTTTTAACACATTTATTTTGCTTAAGAACTGTAGGTTATAAGAAGTGGGAGCTGTTTTCTAATCTCAGCTCTACAGTGTCTTGCCTAGTCATAGTCCCTCTCTGAAACAGAACTCCAGAACTCCCAGTCTGTAAAATGAAGGACTTGCATTGCATAATTGATGCTTTGTTTTCCATTATTAATTATCTGTTACAATTTTTTTTCATTAAAAATGTAGGTATCGAAGAACAAAAAGCTTTGCCCTATTTGCTTCTACAACTGATGTAGAAGTATGGAAATACACATATTGTAAATGATGTGTTTGATATCCTCTGTCTTATGTGTGTAGCCCTTGATTTGGAAATAATGTCAGATGACATTTTTGAGTTTGGGATAGGACTCTGAACTTAATGAATTCTCTGAAGGATGTGGAGATTGGAATAGGTAAGAATAGTGAAACTGTCTTGGCAAAGGTTTGTGGAGGGAAGATGGCATATTCAACAGTGTGCATTAGGGCGCATCCATGGTGTTACTAGAAGCTGACGGATGAGTGAATGTTCACATTTTTTCATAGAGAAATTGACCTGAAAATACCATATTTTTTAAGTATTTTGACATGTAAGGTCTTTTATCCTTCCATAAAAATACTTAAAGGCCATAATTGGTATATTTATAAATGTTTATGAACTGTAATGATGACCTTAATGTCCTGTTCTCATTTTTCCTTCTCCTGTGAGCTATTATCACAAAACACTAGAATCCTGTTTCCAAAAATTTTTTGTACCTATTGAGAAATTCCAAGGAAAGAAAATGCACATTTTCTCAGCTTTTTCCTTCCTTACCAAAAAGTTATCTGAAACTGTCCCTCTCTTTCTTCTTACATTGTCAGATGGTGTTTTGCTTCGTGAGAATCAGGACTCTTAAGTAAATGTTGGAGGAGAAATAAATCTTTCTTGTGGAACAGTTCTGAATAATTTATTTACATACTGCCCCTGCCAGTATTTAGAATTTAAACCACCACCTGCTTTCTTGAGTGTGGGCTGCAGTTGGGAGCTCCCTTCTAAGAAATAGAATGTGGAAAGGAGAAGAACCATGGTGGAGAAACCTGGCAAACCCTGTGTTAACAAAGTGATCCAAATTAACATTACCAGTGTATTATATTCATCCTCAAAAGTCTGTAATAGCAGTTTCACCATGAGGAAAACAACGCACAATCTCACATTGAGGGGCGTTCTACAAAGTAACTGACTAGTGTTCCTTAAAACTACCAATGTCATTAAAAAAAAAAAGGACTGAAAAATTGTCTCAGATTAGATGAGGCTAAGGAGACAAGATGACTAAGTAGAATAAAGTATTCTGAATGGGATCCTTGATATTAAAAGCATTCGGGGGGGGGGCGGGGGAAGAAAAGGACATAAGTGGAAAAACTGGTGAAATCCAAATTATGTCTGAAATTTAGTTAAAAATAATAGGCCAGTACTGGTTTAATGGTTGTGAAAAATGCATATGGTAATGTAAGGTATTAGCAATATGGGAAAATGGGTGAAAGGGTATTTGGGAGCTCTGGGCTATCTTTTGCAACTTTTACGTAAATAAAAAAATTAAATATTTATTTTAAGGCCCAAGAGCCACTCTCCTTGCTTGGGACTGCTCCTACTTCTTTGGAGTGTACTTTCTTTCAACCAAGTTATCTCTTCGTTGCATCTCTAAAATATATATATATTTATATTAAAAATAGAAGCCCAATTTCTTGACTCCTTTGATTACTGTTACAACTTCATTTGACTATTTTACAATGAAATACCTTAAATAGCTTTCAATTTTTGCCTTTATGTTAGCATTAATTATTTAATGCTTTGAGATTTACAAGGAAGTATGTAGAAAGAAACACTGGAATTAAAAATGATAAATTGTTATTTATAACCCACAATGAGTACAATAAGTAAGGAGCAAAGGCTTTTTTAAAAATTTACTTTGCAGAAATACCCATTTCAGTAAGAAAAAATAAAAAGGGTTTCAGAAATAAAGTTTTGAGGGGAAAAATTGCAATATCCCATTTGAATTACTTGAAAAAATTCGTTGATTCAACTCTTTTCAAACTGGACTTTAGTAAGATTTGAAATATGAAGGAAAATACAATGTCATACTGTGAGCTCATGAAGTCATAGTGTTGAAGTCATTGAGTGTTGACTATGGTGTAGTTAAATAGTATCAACAGATTAGAGCACAGTTAGGAATTGAATACTCAGAAATTATAAGATAAACTCTAATACACAACTTCCTCAAATGTGGAGTTAGAGAACTGAAAAGAAATTACTAAGAGTAAAGTCCTCAGAGAATTTACTGCCTATGTTTTCTTCTAAGAGTTTCATTTATTGTTTCAGGTCTTACATTTATATCTTTAATCCATTTTGTGTATATAGTAAAAGAAGTTGGTGTGGTTTCATTTTCTTTATCATGTATCTGTCTAGTTTTCCCATCATCATTTATTGAAGAGTATCTTTTACTGCACTGTATATTCTTGCCTCCTTTGTCATAGATTAAATGACTATATATATATACACACACACACACACACACACACATACATACACATATATATACACACACATATATATACATATACACACACACACATATACATACACACACACATATATACACACACACATATATACATATACACACACACACATACATACACATATATATACACACACACACATATATACATACACACACACATATATACACACACACATATATACATATACACACACACACATATACACATATATACACACACACACACACACACACATATATATATATATATATACACATTTATTTATTTATTTATTTAGATATAGGCATGAGTTTCTTTCTGGGCTCTTTATTCTGTTGCATTGTGTCTGTTTTTATGCCAGTACCATACCATTTTGATTATTATAGCCTTATAATATACTTAGATATCTGAGAGTGTGATACCTCTCACTTTGTTCTTTCTCAAGATTGCTGTGGATATTAGAGGTCCATATAAATTTTAGAGTTATTTATTTTAGTTCTATGAAAAATGTCATTGGTATTTTTATAGGGATTGCTTTGGGTAGTATGGGCATTTTAATTATGCTAATTCTTTCTATCCATGAGCACAGCATATGCTTTCAATTATTTGTATATTCTTTAATTTCTTTCTTCAATTATTGTAATTTTCTAAGTCTTTTACTTCGTTGGTTAAATTTATTGTTTGGTATTTTATTTATTTGTTTATTTAGTTTATTTATTTTTGATGCAATTGTAAATGGTATTATTTTCCTAATTTTTCTTTCTGATAGTTCATTATTGATGTATAAAAATACAACTGATTTCTGAATGTTAATTTTGTATCCTGCCACTTTACTGAAACTGTTTAAATCTGTTCTAATAGTTTTTTGGTGTAATCTTTAAGGTTCTCTATGCAGGGATGTCCAACCTTTTGGCTTCTCTGGGCCACATTGGAAGAATTGTGTTGGGCCACCCATAAAATATACTAACACTAATGAAAGCTGATGAACTAAAAAAGGTCCCTGCATAATTTTTGTAATGTTTTAAGAAAGTTTCCAAATTTGTGTTGGGCTGCATTCAAAGCTGTCCAGGGCTGCATGTGGCCCATGGGTCACAAGTTAGACAAGCTTGCTTTTAGATGCTTCTCCAGGTTGATTGTTCTATAATTTAGTTGTAATTTTGATGTGGTCATGGGAGGAGGTGAGCACAGCATTTACCTACTCTGCCATCTTGATGGGAACTTCTGATTGATTTATCTTGCTAGGTGAGGTGCCACATTGAATCTCACTGGACAGCAAAGTAGTATTATGTCTTATCCAATTCCAGGAATGTCTTCCATTCTGTTGTTGTTATGAAATAATTAACAAGGAAGTACTATGTGCAGTTTCTATTATAGCCAAATATATTTATCTTACCGAAACACCATTGTAAAACAGTACTACCAAGAAATCAGAGTAAAAGATAAATTAATTTCTTAAAAAAGCAAAACAATATGATTGCTATAATTTTTGTATATAAAATCAATTTTAATACTCATTATTTTCTACCCCTAAATGAAGAGTTAGCATAATTAGGATGAAATGAAGCATTGAACAATTGTGAAGTTTGGATTATGAAAAGTATGACTCAAAATGTAATTTGCATATTGATACATTTTATTAATTACAACAGAGAGGAGGAAATGATTCAGAGTCAAAATAATATCTAAAGCAAAGCAACATATTTGGACTTAATTTCTTTTCATAAGACAACTACATTTTGTTGGACTACAGAAAGAACCAAAATTAAAAAAAAAAATAGTCCTAGGAAAACAATATAATTCCAAAAGTATCTTTTTGCAGGAAACCCTAATAATGTTACAGAAAGAGTATATGCATTATCAGACAGCATTTGTTTATTATCTGAATTAAAATCAAACCCACTAATCTTTGATTTTGGCCAGCTGTAGTAAAGTTCTAAGAATGAACACCAGTAAATTATACAAGGGGTTTTTCAAGGTGGCACATTGTTCAATTTATAAAAGTATTATGTAGAGAAAAAAGATGAGACATATGTTTCAAAGACAATCCCTGAAATGTGCTGAGTATTTATGGAAAGCAAATCAAGGTCATCTTTTTGTCTATGCAAAAGGAAAAAAAAATATCTGCAAAGAGAAATGAAATGAGTGGAAGTTTTAAATTATTCATAAAATTGAATGAGTTACGAAACCTATTCCCTGAGAACATGTACATCTATTTTGTAACTAGAAATTGTTGTTCTTGGCTCTCGAGAAAGCATTTTTGAACCATACCCCTTAATTCCAAAGCAGTATTAAAGAGAATTGTGTAAATATCAATGAAAAAGAGTAATTATTTAAGAACTTGATGAATAATATATTGGCTTGCCACCTGCCATCCTATATAAATTCTAACACAATCTGAAAATAACTATTTTGTATAATGCTTTCAAAATCTGAAGGGGAAAAATAAAGGAAATGGTGCAGTTACTGACAGGAACTGAATCCTAACTACCTTAATTTAAATATAAATTACAGTTAAATGAAGCAAGATTCTGGTAATATACAATCTGTACAACTAAAATGGGATAGTAGTATATGGATTGCTTGGTCCATACATTTTCTGTGTTTTGGATACTAGCATTTTATATTTCCTATCAATGAATGAGACAAAAACAATGTAAATAACCTTATTTGAATATTTCAGTGGTTTTCTCTTCGTATAATGGATAGGTCATCTATCCTATGACTTTCTGGCTGAAATGGCAGCAAATGGCAGAATTTGGTGACATTGGCAGTGGTTTATCAGATTTCTGTTACTTACCTTGATATGTAGTTATAGTCGTAGTTACTTTTACATCTCTTACAGGTTTTCATAAAGTTAAGTGGTGTGCTTTGATGTATTTAAAAGCAGAATGAATTAAAACTGCTGGAGAATTGAAGAGAGATAAGATTTTGTAAATGGTTAAAAGGAGAGACTTTGGAGCTGAGTTTCAAAACTACCCCTTTCACTTAGGAGCTTTGTAAATTGGAATAAGATGATAAACCTCGCTAAGATTTAGTTTCCTGTTTGTTAGATGTGAATTATAGCAATACTAATAACAATAAAAAGAATATCCTGCCTGATGAGGTCATTGTAAAAGTGAGATAATGCATTAAAATTTTTAGTAGTTCACTGTTAAAGGTAGCAATTATTATTATGTGGGGGATAGTAGGCTCAAAAGAGAATAACAAAAGGCATGTGTATTTACAACTTTATATATTAAACTTTTCTATGGAGAAATAGTATCGTTGGCATATTGCATTATATTAGCACAAGTTTATTTTGGTATTATACTAATTTGAAGCTAAAAACTTTGCAAGAATGCTAGAGTAAAAATTAACTCAACTATTTCTTCCTTAAAAATTCCTTAGAAATAGAATTTATATCTATAAATAATGAACATTAAAAACATACTATAATATCGTACTAATATATGTATAGCTCTAATATATGTAATCTAAGATTCACAGCTGCTTTTTTTCTCCTTTTCTAAATGGATTGGATTAAAACTTTCCTAAGTTTCCTTTCTGTGCTAAAATACTACTACCAAGCTAGCAGGAGCATACTAATCCCTTACATGTTTGCAATACTTGGTAGTTTACTACATATCCTGGGATTCTCAAATCTTGCATAAAATTAAAGATGAAAAGAAAACATCCTCAATGTTATGAAGGAGGCAAGACCAAAAAAACATTGCTCTTTTTTTAAATTTTAGGCAGAGAAAGTTGATCTCCACTTATGACTTTAGTGTTTTAGTTTGGTTTTTATACTGAATTTATGTTTAATCAGATTTGTAGAGTAAATGACAAGTCTAATTAGAAGGTGAAAGATACAGTTGAACAGGCAAAAAATGACCAAATACTAATGACCAAATGTGTCTCTGTTTATTAGATTTAAACTAAGAAGAGCAGAAGTTCCCAGATAGCAAAAACTTAACTCTGTGAAGATAAAATCAAAATGGACCATTTCACTAAGCAGTCATATAGTCACTGTTTATTTTATTGATTAAAATGTTCAAGTCTACTGTGTCAGACATAATGACTACAAAAATAGGTAGGTATAATACTACCTCCATGAAACTTGTATTGTAGAAAAGGAACTTGTAATCTGTTTTAATTCTGTGACAATTATACCCAGATATTGAGTTAGGAAAGTAAACTGTGTAGACAGTATCCATCTGAACTTCATATTTAGGCCCTATTGATGGTTTTTCATTGATACATTTGGGAAAACTTTTCTAAGTGTCATACTGTCATTGAACAGGGGGATATTTCTTTATTACATTAATTAATGCCTCTAAAAGATTCAAATATATATGTATACAGTATTCCTAAAGAGTATGTATTCATAGTTAAATACACATGTATGCATGTATACATACACATGTTATGTATATTATATATGATGTATATAAATATAGGAATATATCTATACACATACATGCATATAGAAATGGAGTGAGACAGTTATATTTGAAGTGCATATAATATTGTATTAATTTTTAAAAAGAGATCCAAGGCAAATATGCAAAATTTGGCATCAGTTATGTTTGAATGGTTATATAGGTATCATTGTTAGTGATTTCTATAAATTTTTGTATGTTCGAAAACTAAGTGAACACAAAGAAATACAATATATAAGTAAACAAAAACAATGGGAACTATCATTCCAAGAGAAAGGTCAAGAATTACTCTTGCAGACAAATAGTCCAATGAGAGTTCAAGAAAAAAGAGAAATCATCTTCCAAATTCCAGATTAATGGTTGTTCCAGATTGTTCTCCTTTCACCCATACTGTTGGAGGTATCAACACTTCTGAGCATGGCTCCCAGAATCAGCATGTTCCTGTATCAGCTAAACTATTTGTTTACGTTAAATCTGGTCAGGTTAAATCTGTGAAATCACTCTCAAAACCCGCTGCCTTAAATAAGACAAATAAATGAAAACAAAGAGTTAGGGTTTGAGAGCAAGAGAAAGAACAAGTGAAAGAAAACAGAAGCAATAGGTAAAGAGTTTGAAAATCCTATGGTTTGTGTCAGGATTGTAAACATGAGAACACACACACACACACACACACACACACCCCTAAACTAAAGTTGGGAAGACAAATATAGACACTAGAAACATTGTCCATCATTAAAAAATCAGAATTAATTTCAAGAGTTTATAATAATACATTTGATTAAAAATTATAGGAATATAACATGGAGAGAGAAAAGCTAAATTATATTTTAAAAAGGTATGTATGGGTATCATAATACAAATGAATAAAAAAAGAATCTTTTCTTTATTAGAAAAGAATATACAAGTTTGAGATGTTATGGTAACAGCTTTATATGTGGTACAAATCACCTTAAGTAAATGTTCATAAAGATGCTAGCAAATCATGCAAAATCATCACTGTTTTAGAAAGTAAAATTATTTATTTAAAACACTTGATTTTATAGAAAATGTGGAAGTCATTCTTATATAAAAATATTGATTGAATTTGAGTTCTTCTCATTCTTACAATATAAAATGTGACTGATAAACCCATAAAACATTCAAGCACTTTAAAAGAAAACCAACACAAAAATGGTTTTAGTTCTTGTCTCTGCCCCTTTATATATGTTTAACCAGGGCTATGTCTCTTACTCCCTTTTTCTCTCTCTGTCAAATATGAAAATAATATCTATTATACAGGGTAGAACAAATAAGATAATATAAGAAAATGTTTGGAAAGTTGCAGTATACATATGTGTGTGTGTGTGTGTGTGTGTGTGTGTGTATGTCTGTGTGTGTGTGTATTAGGTTGGACAATTAATTTTGCAAACTATCCTAGAAAAAGTGCTATATACTTCATTGTTGAATATCACTACGGTCACCTTCTAAGTACTCCCCTTGGGAAGCTATGTACCGACACCAGTGCCTAGTCCACCCTTCAAAGCAAGTTTTGGAACTCTTTTTCTGGAATGGCCATCAGAGCTGTCATTGTCCCCAAAATCTGACAATTAAGTTTGCAAACTTGCCACCATGTACTTATGTTGCCAGCACTGTATAAACAACTTGGTAAGGTGTCATAACCTTGCGAAGGTGACCATAGTGATATTAAGCAGTGAGATACGTAGCACTTTTTCTAGGATGAGTTTGTGAAATTAATTGTCTGACCTTCATACATTTTACCTACTATTTACAACATTAATCAGTTGGGCATGCTCTATCAATTTTGATTCATCTAAATTTTAGATGCATAAATAAATAATAGAGATAAAAGTATAAAATTTAAAGCTCATTTCTACATGAACTGGGCTATACTCTCCATTTTTTCTTTGCTTTCATTTTTTTCTAGAGGAAAAAGTACAATATGGGGATGGGGGGAAGGCTGAGAGGACTTGAACTCTGTTTCCACCTAGGTATTTGACACTATGTAGAAAGTGGATGTAAATTGTTAAGCCAGTATCATGCATTTCCCTGATATAGGTTTGGATTGTGCTAGCCATTTTAGATTGGTAAACATAGTGATTTATTCTGTAGAGACTGTATCTCATTGCATGTTCCAGAAGGAGGCAGATAGCATAAAGATGAATATAAGGACCATGCTTTAAGTTATCAAGTTGTACTTGGGATGAAAGAACCATAACTAGCCCTTCATCTTGCTCACATGGCAGAGAAACAAAACAATTACCATCTTAAATAAGTAGAAATCAATATTTTGCAGCCAATTTTCCTTTGTAAAAATGGTGATTAAGAAACAAAGATACTTTGTAGCCACATATTAACACTACCATATAAACAGTGAAAACTATATTTTTTATTTAGTTATTGAATTGATATGAGTAATTATTTCTTTTAATGGGGTATAAAGAGGACATCAATACAATTAATTTAAGTTTCTTGCAGTATTATTAGAAATAGGGCTGACTTATATCTCCTAGAATGTTTTAATTGTGGAGACTTAAATAACCTAAATGCAACAAATAATTGTTAGTCTTTTTCTAGACCTGCTTAGAGAGGTAATTTTCAATAAAAAGGATATATTATAGTGATAGAGCAATGACCTCTATTCCTCTGTATTCTCCAGAGGGTCTAATACTGTGCAGGCTATTGGTAGATGCTCACATCTAGTTCTTAAGCAGTCTTGTCAATGTACTGGAATGAGAAGTCTGCATGAAGTTATTTTGATTATATCTAAAACAAATTTTCAGAATAGTCCTTTAGGAAAAACTGCAGGATGCTGAACAGCGAATAGAGATAACAATTTCAAAATGCTGCATTTTCTTTTTGAATCTTCTTCTTTTCTTTTCCTTTGAGAAAGAGAAAACACCAATTTTGAATATATATTTCACTGAATGCTTGTATATCTGCTGTTATGAAAACAAGAACTATTAAAAGGTACCCCATACTGTGGTTTCAGATTTCACTTTGGAATATTTTGTAAGAGAATATGTTAGCTCAATGAAAACTGCATCCCAACAGAGGAAAGTTTAGAAAGGACTATGAAAAATGTTTGAGGATGTACTAAATTCAAATGTAATTTATTATGCATTTTTTAAGGATGCAAATCACCAAGGTTAGCACCAGGCCCCCTAGTTTCAGAGAACTTGGAAAGGGCATGGTATTGTTCACATTTATTTCTGTTGCTATTAAAATGAAACTAGTTTAACTTCTTATATTTCTCTCTAAAAAATCAGAACAGAGTTACCTGTCAAAATGTATTATGGATGAGAGTGAAACAGGTAATAACAAACAAGTCAGATAAATGGATTAATATACATAATCACTTAAGCATTTTTTCAATTGTCAAAGGCATCTGAATTAACATTTTTTATTTGATGTATGATATTATGTCTAAATGAGAAGAAGGGAAAAAAACACTAGTTATACTTGCACCTCGCTAGTAATCACAGGCCTAGTTGATATATTTTTCTGAATGACTGGTTTTGTAGGATGCCAATTAATTTCAAATACAAATATTATTATATATAGATACTTAATTATTAGAATCTATTTCAGCACATTCCTATCATTAATACAAAGTCTGAGCTACTATAGTAAGCATTTTTCCTAGAGCTGCCATAGGATGCCTTCATTTACATAAGACCAGCATTGAGTTTACCATAATGTAAAAACCAGTCTAGTTTTCTTCACTGTTGAAAAGACGTTATTAAATATATAGACATATTTTCTAAAATTTGTCAATAATTTCACTTATTTTTGAACTAGGTAATGTTAAAGAAAAATAATGAATGCTTTTTATAAAAGGAAGTCTAGCCTTTACATTAGGCTTTTAATCTCCTGGCAATCACTCTGTGACACTAGCTTGGTTATTTATTTTAAAAGTTAAAAAGAGTCATGAAATAATACATTAAGGTTGAAATGCATATGTATGTATTTTTGAAATATAATATAAATGAAAGAATTGGCTATATTCTTGTATAATTGTTCATTATTTCTCTAATTAACAGGAGGAAACACTGCTAAAGCATTTTTAAGTTGATTTAAAATTCAAAACGAATCTTCCCCTACTTTGGTGAAATGTATTATAATTTTAAATTATGTCATCAAAATCTAGGAAAAACTGTACAAAATGTTTTATAAACATAAGAAGGCACTCGATTGAAAAATTTGTCAAAGATTATAATGTGATTTTTCTGTCTTTGAGGTAGATTTTGATGTATTTTGAAAGTTAAATGATTGCAAAAAGTAAATAAAACAGAGTTTTAACTCTTTAAAACATCGTTCCCTGGAATTCTTAGTAAGTGATTGACATATTGTAAATGATAATTCAGCACAGCTCTGTGTCCCATAATTGAACATTTAAAAGGTATTTTTGAAGAATGTGAGCATTTTAGACATTTTTTACTGTTTAAGTGTACATTTCTAAGATGGCCACAATTTCTAAGATGGAGGGGGTTTATTAAGGTGAATAGACAAGATAAAAGATTTATAGTCCTGGGCTCCACTGGCCTCCATGGTCTTTAAACAAGTCTCATTGTGCCTTATTTTCTGAATTTATAAACTAGAGCTTATCTGTAGGTATAAAATTCTGGGACCTTTGAACAGAAGTCAACAGAAGGTGCCATGGGACCAAAAAAGAATTATTATTCAGAGAAAAATCTTATCTTTTTCACATTGCCATTTATCTTTCTCTGCCTATCAATTGAAAAGTAATAGGAAGCAGGGGAAATATTGTTGCTTTCAGCATACTGATGATTTAATTTTGTTGGTCTTAAATTTCTCTTGGCTATTGGCCCTCTTAATCTTTTTTATTTCCCTTCAGAATCTTTCTGACCAAGCACATATAATGTAGGAAGCCACAAAGAACTACATTTATTATTTAAAATTTTACAATATTGGTTATAGTAATAAATGTGTATGGTTGTTAATAAAAAGCCAGACCTAGCTTGGAATGCCTCATAACAACAAATCTGTAAAGACTATCAAGGTTGTTCTTGCTCTGTAAAAATGGTGTTAACTGCATCTTTCTTTAAAAGACCACCTGAAACATCTATGGAAATTGAAAATGTGCAATTCCTATAACTGGCACTTCTAGTAATCTGCTCTAACATATACAAGTACTTAAGTTGTTCATTTTGGACTGGTATTCACTAGGGAAATATTAGAAACAAACAATGCATATGCCCATCAATAGAGAAAGAAATCAATAAAAATGAATGTGTACACACAAATATTTTGAAAATTTGCATGGTCCTAAAAATTGTAGCTATACATTTTGGAAACATTTAAAACATTATGGAGTGGAAAAAGTGAAATTGCAGAAAAAGCATGTTATTCTTTATGTAAATTAATGAAAATACACAAAACTATACATTTACTCTAGATATATATATATATATGAGGGCTGTTCAGAAAAACATCTAGCCATAAATATCTTGTTTTTCATATTACATGGCTGGGTACTTTCTGGACAGCCCTCTTATGTGAAGTTTTAAGAAAAGGAATGAAATAGAAGAATAAATCACAAATACATAGCAATGGGAAGTTCTAAACAGGAGTCGAGTAGATTGGAATTGAAGGTGGTAGTAAAGTGAGCTTTACATTCTGTTGTTTGCTAAAAATTTCTACTGACAATGTATTCATATAGTTCTTATATTATTTTAATAGCTATCCTGTAGTGTTATATTCAACTGCATATGACATAAAAAAAATTATTGTGGTTTAAAGAAGGTAGAAGTTGATTTCTCTATCAAATGAAAGAAGTAGGTTACCAGGGCTAGTATGGTGACATCATGGTGTCATCAAACATTCAGCCACCTAATTTTCTTCTCTGCCATTCTCAGAATTCTTACATGAATTCATGATCCAAAATGGTTGTTGGAGCTTTAGTCATCATTTTTTTGCATTCTGAATCAGGAGCAATCATGGTTTGTTAAGGCATATTTTCATCCTATTTAGGGATGCAGACTTTAATTCTATCTCATTAGTCAGATTTAGTTGCATGGTACTGCTTGATGCTATGGGTACTGATACATATAGCACTCTGGCTTGCTCTGAAAAGGTCTAAGGGAAGAATGGGTGTAGAAAAACAATTTGCATTCTTAGAAGGCAGTGAGGTCAGAGGGATACATGCAAAAGTGAATAGTAGGTAAATTTTCCTGAGGGGATGGAGGTGGCTCCTTTTTCCTTTATTTTTTATATTAAATATTTTCCTTAATTTTTAAAACAATAGTATTAAATTTATCTTTTTTTCAAAAAAGAAAATTAACAGCCCAATCTGGTCAACAAAATTTTATTTATAAAATGTAGTTAATAAGACCACCTACCACACATATCCTAGAGACTGCTTTTAGAGTCACTGGATCTTGCAGTGAGAGGCTGTCAGAATGAATACCAGCTGCCACAGAGTTGTGGATCATCACCAAAATGTATGCTACTCTTGTCTTGACTTGCAAAGGATACATCCAAATAAATCTGTCCCTGTGGATGTTTATTTGGTTTATTTTTTTAAAATTCATTTTTATTGTTAGACTTATTGGGGTGACATCTGTTAGCAAGGATTACATAGGTTTCAGGCATACAATTCCGCACTGCATTGTCAACTCGTTGTATAATAAGTTCACCACCCAGTGTGACTTCTCTTTCCATCACCTTATATTTAGCTTCCCCCCTCCTCTCCCACCCCCTCCCACTCATCCCCAAATAAACATTAAACTATTGATTGTGTCCATGGTTTGTTTGTTTGTTCATTTCTTTTCTCTTTTTATATTCCGCATATGAGTGAAGTCATACAGTTCCTTGTTTTTTCTGTCTGGCTTATTTCACTAAGGATGATGATCTCCAGGTCTATCCATTTTGTTGTAAATGGCCGTATTTCATCTTTTCTTACAGCTGAGTAATATTCCATTGTGTATATGTACCACAGCTTCTTTATCCTGTCATCTGTCGCAGGGCACTTTGGTTGTTTCCATGTTTTGGCCACTGTGATCAGTGCTGCAATGAACATTGGGTTTATTTGGTTTATACTCCTTTTGAAGATGATGAGGTGGGGAAAGGAAAGGTTATTGTCATTGCTAAGTGGATCCTGAAATTTTAGCTTTTAATTAGAGTAGGTGTGATTTTACTCCAATGTCATTAACTCAAACTGGTCCTACAACATGTCGCAAAGGGAAAAACAGAAATTCCAAAAGTTGCTATTCAAGTGCTGTTGAGCATTACCAAGTATGTTTTTCTGCACATTAGTCAGCACTGTGGCACTGAGATGGCAGTTAGAGCATCCTGTGTATAGGCATGCCTCCCTGAAGCCATTTTCTCTGGGGTGCATAAGCACAAGGTGGAGTGATAGTTATAAACTCCAAAATCACATCTCTTTGTTTCCTCCTTTTGTCTCTAAAAACTCAAAGGACATAAGAAATATATATATTAAGATTATGGATTATTTCGTTATGAATTTAAATGCTGATTTTTTTTGTTGGCTTGGATTTGCTTTCTCTTTCTCTTCCTCCCTCTTTACACTACATTTATTTAAATACATTAGACATTACAGATACAGCTAAACCCATTTCTCATTATATAGTTCCCATCTTTCTCTTCTGAAGTTTATCATCCTAGAAGGATGGATAGTAGTTTTTTAATATTCATATAAATAATAAAAGCATAAACCAATTCTGTTCAATAGCCTATCATTGTTTTGTTCCCCACTCACTATGCTTTGAGTATGCCTGTGTTGATACATGCAGACTAACTAGATTATTTGATTTAATAGCTGCTCTTTTCAAAAAGATGTGTTTTATTATCTACCTTTATACTGAAACTTGTACATGTAAATTGTGGATCTTTGTTATAAATGTTTATGTATTTATTCTACTAGCCTTTATGTAACTAATCTTTTGTTTAGTATTAGATAGATTATATAATTGAAAATTTGGCATTCTTAGAATAATATGTTTTGACAGCATTTTAAATAAAATAATTTGGGGATATTAGAATGCTTTTAAGTCTATAAATTGTTCAGGATCCTTGCCATCTTCTTGTATAATATTTCTGACTTTGATCAATGATTTTTCTGTTTATTTATATGAATATTCCATTATTTCATGAATGCTTTCCATTATTAACAGTTAAAGCCTTGTTTATTGATCCAATGTAGTATATTGTGTTTTAACTCTAAGCAATTTATCTCTATTACTTGAATGGGTATATTTAAATGGATTTGAAGTGTCAGGATAAGAAAATGCTATTTTAAATATTGAACTAAGGATAGGGCATGTTCTAGCTAAGAACATTTTGTTAGATAGTAGTTGACTTAATACATTTATCTGAGTAAATACATCTTGTTGATACACATAAACAGATAATACACACAACATGTATAATCAAATGAACCAATCAGGATGATTGCTAAGTAGAAATATGGCATCTAGCAATATCACCAACTAGCTAAGAATAGTCTCAAAAAGTTAAATGCAGATATGTGTATATTTTAAACTAAATATCTTAAGTAACAAGTAGACAAATTAATCAATATACATAAATTCTGGTAAAAAATGAGGTAATTGGGGATATTGAATTTAAATACTTGATATGAAATGTTGATTAAAAACATTTATTGAATTCCTAGTGACTATATATGCAGCACTTAATTATGTGTACATTTAGTGGGAAAATACAAAAGAAATAGGAGATACATTTTGGGCCCACAAGAAATCTGTGATTAAATATGAACATAAAATTTAACCGATTATGTGTTTATCAAGTACACATTGATATAGAAATTCTGTAAATTCTTTATATTATCCTGAATAAGTATAAACTTATTTACCTAAAAGAATTTCTAGCTAACTGAAGTATTGAAATGGCCATTAAGTTTAACATAATTATTTAAATGAAACCCATATATAAGCGAAGACATATTTTCTAAACAGAATATTCTGTGCAATTTTACTCTATCAAAGTAACTTTCCTGTCTCCTTTTCTCATGGCTATGCAACTGCTCTTACTCCTCTATTACAAAATCTGCTGAGGAGAAAATCTAGTGTGTGTTCCCACACTGTGCTAAATAAGTTAATGATGTTAAAAGATATGTAATTGAAAGGTGGGAATTTTTTTTGAGAGAATGGCCCATAGTTCAAAAAGTTTGGGAGACAGTATGTTAAGTAAAACTAAACAGCTATATTTGCTTTAGAATCACATAGCCTATAAAATGTTAAAACCTTCATAATGCAATATTTTACCAATATAATTAGATCATAGAACTCATATCAGCATTTTGAAGGCACTGGTATTCCACAAAACACAATTTTAAAAACATTTGCTCTATATATTGCTCCCCATTTATAAACAGGTGACTTACCTCATCAATTTGACAACTATGTCTCTACATATCTTTAAATTAATAAATTAAATTAAAAATAAAAATAATTAAAAATTAAAAATTATGTAGGCTATTCTAGGTTCTTTGGATTTTCATATAAATTTTCAAATCAGTTTGTCAATTTGTACAAAAATAACCAGTGGGATTTTGATTGGTATTACAATGAATCTATACATCAATTTGAGGAGAACTGACTATTTAATAATATTAAATCTTCCAATCTATGAATATGTTATTAATTTCAGTAATATTTTGTGGTTTTTACACTCAAGGTCTTGAACATCTCTTGTTAAATTTATTCCTAGAAATGTCATGTTTTATGATACTATTGTAAAGACTATCATTTTAATATTTCACCTAACATAAAGAAATGCAATTAATTATTGTGTAATTACTTCATATCCTCTGATCATGCTAACTTTACTTATTAATTCTAGGTGTTGTGTGTGTGTGTGTGTGCGTGTGTGTGTGTGTGTGTGTGTGTGTGTGGTTCTTAAGACTTTCTACATTAAGTGAGCATATTCTCTGTGGAGATGATATATTCTTTCTCAGTATTATTACTGTACTTTACTGTCTAAAACCCTGACACAATGTCTATAAGAAGTTGGAGTGGAAAAGTTTATATAGCTCTTGATCTTAGACAATAATCATGTGTTTCACATGTGTAATATCAAGTGTAGGATCAAGTGTAATATCAGCTATAAGGTTTTTTTGTACATGCTTACTGTCAAATAAAGGAAATTATCTTATTTTCTGAATGTGCTGAGTTTGTTTTTGTACATAAATGTTTAATTTTGTCAAAGGCTCTCTTAGTATATATAATTGAACTGATCATGAGTTTTTCCCTTTTATTCTGTTAATGGGTTGAATTACATTATTGATTTTCACTTATTGAACTAATTTTGCATTCCTGAGATAATTCCCAGTTGATTACAATGCATTTTCCTTTTATATAGTTCTGTGTTTGATTTTCTAATATTTTTGTCAAGGATTTTTGTGTCTGTGTTTATGAGGACTGTTGATCTCTAAATTTATTGTAATGTCTTGATCAGATTTTGGTGTCAGGATTGCGCTGGCATTTATAGTAAGTTGGGAAATACCCCTCTTGTCTAGTTTCTAAAAATGGTTTTTAAGATTGATATATTTTTTTCTTTAAATGTCTGGCAAATGTACTGATGTAACTCTCTGCATCTGAAGCTTTCATTGAGGTTGGGTTTTTAATTATGAATTTGATGATTTTTTACATAGAATGCTACTTTGATTATATATTTTATTCTGAGTCAGTTTTGATAACTTATTTTTCAAGGCATTGTCCTTTTTATTTAAGTTTTCAAGTGTTTTGGCATAATGCCATTTATAATATTCCCTTTTAGTGATTACAGTTTCTATAGTGATATCACACTCTTTATTCCTGTTACATATTGGTATTTTGTGTTATCTATCTTATTTCTTTGACTTGATACATGCTTATCAATTTTATTAATATATCCAGAGAACCAGATTTGACTTCAATCCATTTACTGTGTATTTCAGTGATTTCTCCTACTTACTCTACCTTTAATTGTTTTACTTGATTAGCTTCTTAAGTTGTAAACTTTAATAATTTATTGTGAATTTTTCTTTCCTTTTAAATATAGACACTGAAAGTTAACAAACTTTTCTTTAAGTTCTGTTTTAACTGCATTCCACATATTTTTCTATTTGTGTTTTCATTATTTTCATGGAATATTTCCTGATTTCTCATGAACTTTTCTTTGATAGGGGATTATTTTCTGATCAAACAGGAAGAGAACTTGATTTTAAATCATTAACTAGGGTTATGTATTTGCATGTCACTGGCAAAAACTACTATTCCTGCCATAGAAATAAAAGTTGTTTGGTTTTTTGTTTGTATATTTTACCAAAAGAGCTGAAAGATCTGATTAATACATATCAACAGGAATTGGGAAGTTTCAGCCTGGTGTAGGGTGGGGTTAATGTAGGGTGGGATGTTAAGAGTTGCAGAATAAAAGCTATATAAAAGAAACTTGGTTAATATGTGCAATTCTGCTGTTAATCATGATTTCATATACTAGCAGAGATACCTGTAGCCAGTGCTAGTATTTCAGAGATGAGAAGAAGCCTGTGCTATGAGACCCATGCAGTGTGTCCATTCCTCCCCCTATCACTGCTCCACTCACAGACCTGTCATAGGCCTGTCACATAACATCAGGGATGGAGTGCTGAGAAGGAGCTGGCTGTTCTCCATAAGACCATCTTTCTGGTTATTATGTGTTTCCTCTGTGTTGGAGGTAGATGTCTGCGGTGGGCACTAGAGAGCAATACAAAGATTTGTACACTTTGTGCACACTCTCATAAATCCACCCGTGGGCTTTGTTCCTAAAACATTTTTTTATCTGATTTCTCTATCTTATACTTTCTAGGCCCCTGACCAACTAGCCAAGTCATTTAATACTGCGCAGAATGTCATGGCCATCCATGTTTCCATCCTATTCTCCCTCTACACCAAATCAGCAATCAGGTGTACAACACATATATCTCACTAGTGAGACAATTTTTCCTCATCGTTTTATTTCAGGGTTACTCCTGAGTATAGCTGGAGTTCAATAGCAATCCATTTTTTATTCTTCCCAACATAAGAGGGCAACCTATTCTGAACAAAACCTGGGTAACTTTATTCTTTGGTCAGTTAGTCATAGGGACTTCTCCAAAAGGTCATTGTTGTGACCTGAGATCTGTGGATATGGGGTACATTATAGGTTTATCACTTGGATTTCTTGGATACTGTTAGTGAAATTTACTGTGTACTTTGGATCTGTTTGGGCCCAAATTCAAATAATTTCCATCATATAATTTGAGTTTAAGCCCGTTGGGGAAACTTTGAGCCAGTATAGGACATTGAAGGGATGGATGAACTTATTTATTTGCCAACTCTTGTCAGTCACTTGTTAGGAGCTATTCTTACAGGACACTAATTTTCAGGTACTTCTGGCCAACCACACAGGCAGACAAAGCAGGCTGCGATATTCAAAGAAAGCTCTCTGGTAGTTGGAAGCTGGTATTTGGTTTGATGTGAATGTGAAACAGAGATGTTAAGTGATATTTTGTGCAATTACATAGTAATGGAAGATTTTCTATTAGATTGCAATTGGTCATAAAATTTTACAGTATTCTTTAATTTTTAAATACTTCATTTTTAAAAATAGGAAGGGATTTTCCCAGTTCAAATTACAAACAACACCAAATGACTTGCAGCAGAGTATTTCCCAGCAGCCATTCTACTCACCTCTTTATATACAATCATTATCAGTTTCTTAAGTATTTTCTGGGTTATTAATAAGTTTGTAGGCATAGATATATTCACATGCATAATATAGTTATTTTATAAATTATCTTGTTCTTTGCCAATCTGGTAGGAGAAAACAGTATTCTAATTTTTATTTTCATTATCTTGAGGTAGACAATCTTTTCAGATATTTGCTGGCTACTTCAGTTTACTTTTCTGTGGGTTATTCTCATGTCCTCTGTATATTTTCTACTTTTCCTTGGTCTGTTTTGTCTTTATATTGTTAGGAATATTTTCTTTTCTAGATAAATTAATTTAGTGTTATGTAATTGCCAATATTTTCATTTATGTGAGTGTTTTGCAATGTAGAATGCTTGATTTATACATTGTTGAATTTACCCATCTTTTATTTGCAGTCCTAGAAAAGTTTGTTCATTTTGTGGCTCAAAGAACTGTTCCCATGTTTTCTTTTATTGTTTTTATCTTATTCTCTGTATTTCTTATATAAATGCTTCTTTTTATGTAAAACATGATTTTAAAATGATTCTAGTACTATTTATTAAAATTCGTATTTTGATCATGAATTTGAAATATAATCTGTCATATTATAGGTTTCTGAATGTAGTTTTTGCAATTTTTGGATTTAACTGTTTGTTCCAATAGCCTGTCTACAAAATGCTATTTATAAGTATAAAAAAGCTTAAATTCTCTATTGTTACAGATTTATTAAGTAAACTTAAGCATCAATACATTGGTTTTAAAGCACAAATTAAAACAACAACAACAGCTTTACATTAATCTAATCATCTATAATTAAATCAGACTTTAAAATATTAGGTTCATACTTCTTGATTTAAGAAAAAGGACTGGAACAATAGGCCAGATAATAGGCTTCCTAGAAAGTAAAAATTTCTTTATAAAAGAAGTTTTGTTATTAACATCATCTGTATAAAACCTCTATAGTTTCTTCCATTATGTAATTTATTTTTTGTTCTAATATATTTTTGTCTAAAAGTAAGTCAACAACTCAGAAATTAAAGCTAAAGTGTATTTAAGGCCCCCAATTTATCTATCTTCATCTAGTTTGATTTATTTTCTGCATCTAATAATTTAGTATGCTAAAATACAAAAAACGTCAAAATAAATTAGAATAACAGTTTCTTTCAATTTATGCAAGACAGGTGAGACTCTTGCTATCATTGAGAAAGTTTGGTTGTGAGTGCAGGAGATTACACATTGTATATCCAAAAAGCTTCCATTTACCTGCTAAGATCTGATTTTTCCACAGATAGAGATGCACTACTATTTCTAGCCTTAGGAATCAATTTATGATCAAGTCTCTAAACCTTATCTCAGTAGCTTCCTTGGGTCCCAGGAGGACGATTTTAATGTAGGCAGAGCCATCTAGAGGGTTTCTGAGACTTCCTTCTCTCATGAGAGAAGACTGCTTGCTAATGCCATCTCTTTTTATTTCTTTCTGCCTTGAACTAAGGTGTTGTGCCTGGAGTTGTGGGAGCCAAATTGCACCCTAAGGGAAACACCCTAAAGATGGCAAATTTGTCATTATTGTCACAGAGATAACATTATTGATCTACTGAATCAATCACTGTACGTCCAGGAAAATATCGCTTTGGGGGAAGAATCATTATGAAACAGAAAATGACTCCAAGGCACACACTCAAGGTTCTTCCTGATTTTTGAGATACTACCTTATTTAAGCATATAATACTGGGAGGTCTATTACAAAAATATTTCAAATAGCTGATTCTACAGTCTTCAAAAATTTGACGCTAACCTTGTTTGCATGCTTCTATCTGAACACAGAACAAGGACCACCCCATTGTTTTCAGTGTTTAAGCGTATGTGGCAGCCCTCATCATGGTCCTGGATGGTCCTTGCCTTCTGGTATTTATGCCCACATATAATTCCCTTCCCTTGGGAGTGGACTGAATTTAATGACCTGCTTTTAAAGAATAGAATGCAGTAGAGGTGATGGGTTGTCATTTCTGAGATCAGGTTTCAGAAAGACAGTGGCATTGATCTTGGGTGATGTGTCTGACTCCCTTGTTCACTCCCTGTGCTATACTGTGAGCTGTATGCAGAGGGCGGGGGGAACGTGTGTGCTCCCACACCAAACAATTCTCTGCAACACCAGTTGGGTGCCCACAATTCAATAAAATTCTGACTCCCACTGGAGTTAGCACAGACCCTGCAAGTTAGGGCTCAGTGCCTCAGGACTCTGCACCCCACTCCTAACGCCTTGCTACTTCAGACATCAATCAAAAGTAGTAGGCCCCGCATTACCCACTTCTTCTGCCTGACTTGGCTACAAATCAGAGATTCCCAGGACCCACTGTTAGGATTCTATCATTTGCTAGAACAGTTAAAAAAAAAAAAAAACTCAGGGAAACACATTCACCAGTTTATTATATAAACAAAAGGTATGGGAAAGGATACAGATGAACAGCCAGATGAAGAGATACATAGATCAAAGTCTGGAAGTGTCCCTAGTATGGAACCTCTGTTCTCGTGGACTTGGGGTAGGTACATCACTCTTCTGGTACCTGGATTGTCCACCAACCCGGAAGCTCCATGAACCCCATACTACTCAGGTTTTTATGGAGACTTTACCACATGGGCATGATGAATTACTAACTATTTTCAGTCTCCCTCCTCTCTTCAGAGAATGGGAGTGGAGGGGGGACTGAAAATCTCAAGCATCTAATCGTTTAATCATGGCTTGGTCTTGCTGTTGATCAGGCCCTTTCAGGAGCCCACCAAGAGTCACCTCATTAGAACAAAGTACATTTCTCTCACCCCAGAAATTCTAAGGAATTTAAGAGTTCAGTGTCAGATGTTCCACTCTCTCAGGTAATTACAAAGGCCTTAGGAGCTCAGTGTCAGGAACTGGGGTCACAGACCAACTGTTAGAGAAAAGATCCTTCTAGCAGCCTTCTATACAAAAGTTTTAGGTGCTCTGTGTCAGGAATAGGGAAGAGATCAATATATAGATTTCTTATTTCACAGCTGCCATAAGGGATGCCCATGCAGCCTGGAAGTGATGTTTTTCTAGCCAAGGGCCGGCAAGGACCTGAGCTCTTCGTAACACATGGCTGACTTTGAAAGCAGTTGAGACCCTACAGAGGCTCAGGTTGACCACAATTCAGACAACACCTTGGTTACAGCCAGGGATTTTCTGCTTTATGTACAAAACCAGGACAAGCATGAAAAATGTTACCCAGCTGCCGCTCATTAGTGTCATCATTCACCACTCAGTCTTCTTTACTCATTCTCGTTCAGAATGTAGTGGTTATTCATTAGCACACGTAGGGACATCCTTTAGTCTCTAATTCATTCTCATCTGAATTAATTTGTCTGTTAAAATTTTGCTTGCACTAAACAATTGTAACAAAAATAAAATATCTTTCTTTTAGTGATAGTTTTTAGATAGTGATGATTATTATATTACATTCACTTACCTTTCAAGAATTATTTTTCTTCCCCTTTCCTACTGAGAGATGTGCATTTAGCAATAACAAGAGCTAAATTCAGTACAATAAAATTATGTGGGAAGGGTTTCTATTTTATAGTAAAATGGTAAATTTATCAGGAAATGTTTACATTTTAGTCCTCATCTTAGAACACAACTGTGGTGGTTATTAAGCTGTTGTTTTTCAGCTGTGCACACACCCTCCATACTCAGCTTTCTGATGCCGGAGCTGGGATGTCGCTAACCACATTTCTTCTTTGCCAGCCACCTGCCCATGAGGTTCTGTCAGTAGGGACACGAGAGCAAGTGCAGGGGACAGGAGGGAAAGAAAGGGATTTCCCCTTCCTGTTGGCTCGCTGTTTGTGTTGGTGTTGCCGTAGCATTGACCCTTCACCTTGAGCAGCAGCTATTGCTTCTAGTTCCCAGCCTCTTTGCCATTCTCAGAAGCAGCCTTGGCAGCACTGCCAGTCCCAACTGGCTGGCATCCCTCCTTCAGGGTCTGGTCCAGCTACCTGGGGGTCCTCTTGCAGATTCCTAATGATACTAGCCCTGCAGTGTCTACTCCTCAGAGTCCTTGGTTCTAGATCTGTGGGATCCTTTCTGCAAACTCCTAGCTCTGATAACCCCACATCTTGGTCCCTGGAACTTAGGAGTATTAGTTACTTCTTTCAATTATTGTCTCTTTCCATCTCAGTATTACTGGTTTGTTTTTCCTTGGTTTTCTAACATCAGCTCAACTAATTCCCTGTATATAGCTTTTTTCTTTCTTAATAATTACTTTGGTTTCTATTTTCCTTCCTTGACTGTGACTGGTACCTGGTACAATAATAGAATTTATATGGGAAGACTTTCAAATTCATGATAAAATAATACATACAATCAAAATATAGGTCCTATTAAGTTTGTATTATAGGTTGATTGTTTTACAATGGGTTTTGAATATTGACTATTGGTCTTAAAACACAACTGCCCTTAATGACAACCTCTTTTTTTAAAAGTACTTAAATAGTCTTAATAAATAAGATGGCAATGAGTTATTCTCTAATGTTCTCCTAATTCAGAGAAGATGCTAACCTTCACTAATCACCCCTTTCTCTGAATTTATGTTTGTTTTCTATACTCTGCCCCCCAATTTGACAGTTCTTACATACAGTCTTATTTCTACTATATCGCTCTTTTCTCCCAAATAAGATTGGAAGCTCCTGTGGATAATGAATGCTTTTCCTTCTCTTGTATCTCTTAAGGTGTGTAACAACACTTTTTTGAAATATAACATTATTTATAAATAATTATTGAATAAATTTGTCCATAATGCTTTACTATATTTATAAAGAAACATTTCTAATAAAGAGATCAGGGAAAATGAATGTATGTTAATGGCAGAGGAAAAAAGAGGGGAAGGGGCTAGTAAAATATTGCTAAATTATAATTTGTTGACTTAATGTAATAGAAACTATTTGCTGTTTGCTAAATTGTTATTAAAAACATATGCTGCTAATATTTGCTAATGACCAAATTTTATCTAAATCTTTTAAATGTTAATATTTTTATTTTTCATATAAGGACATTTGCCACAGTCAATAGCAGAGCTAGGCAGTCAGCTCAACCATTGTAGAAGCTTTTCATGGGTGGGATATCTAAACCCCAATACCTGGAGAAATAAAAAGTTTATCTCATAAAGTTTGAGGCTTTAAAGAATTATTTCTATTCTTCAGAGGTTACTTAATTTCTTGCTAAAGCAGTTCAGTAGTTAGAAAGATCCTTGTTCATAGTTCACCTACCTTACAACTTTGATCTCAGTTAATGCATTAACCTTTCTATGTCAGCATTTCTTCATCTGATACATATATTGAACAGTAATTTCTTTGCAGGAATATTTTTAAAGATAAAATAAAATATTAGAAAGTCAATTCAACAAACATAGAGATTATTAGCTATATGCAGGTATATGATGCAAAGCACATAGTTGACATTCAAAAATCACATATTTTTGCTCAAAAATGTGATTAACCTTGCAAATACATTTTCATAATTGAGGTATAACTGACTTATAACATTGTATTAGTTGAAATGTACAACATAATGGTTAAATATTTGTCTATATTGTGAGATGATCACCACAATAAGTTTAGTTAGTATCTGTTCCCCTATAGTCATTTTTTTTCTTGTAATGAGGACTTTTAAGATTAATGTTATATACTTTCAAATATGCAGTACAGTATTATTAACTATAGCCATCATCCTGTCCAGTGTATCCCCATGACTTTAGTAAATACTTTCTATAAGCCTAAATTGCAGTCCGTTATTTCTCTACTTAGAAGAAAACATTTATATTTAAGTCAATTTAAGTTGGAAATGAATGAAACTTTCTACTGATCGAAATGCTTTGTAGAATCTTTGATTCTTTTGGCAGTTTTATTGCATATACATATAATTTTTATGATATGCAAAATGTTAACCTCTGTTTGAAACGGCAGTTTTGTCATTAAACATTTGAGTGCAATCTTGAATCATGAAAGAACTGAAAATAGAGAACAATGTAGTACAGATACAAGGGAATAATAGGTAGCCCTGACATCAACTTGCTGGCAATAGAGTACTTGTGTTAGTGAGAGAGCATGGGATATTTTATAATACCAAAGTGATTGAAATCCTATATAGACACGTCTGCATTAATTGGAAAAGATCTATGTACATCTTCACTGAGATTTTAAATTCTTGAAAAATATTTCAAGCATCGATTCTAATTTGCTGTAACAAAGATAGTGTGACTTAAATTGAATAGAAGTGCATTTCGCTCTCACCTAACAGTCTCTCTGGTCCCATCCAGTAAAACAGCTTTGCTTCACGAGGTTGTTCGGTACCAGGCTCCTTTCACATTAGTTGTTCTGCTCTCTCCTACATGCTCCCCTTGTCTGTAGCAGGAAAGGTAGTTGACACCTATCTAAGGTACAGCTTACAGAACAGAAGAAAGAAAACAAATCTAAGGCAAACAACATACCTTTGGACTCATCACTTTACTCCAATTTATTTGCAAGAACTTAGTCACATAAACATACATAGCTACAGGAAATTATTTTTCATTTTGGCCACATGACACTTTTTAAAAAATCTTTTTTTTTCTTTTGAAATCTAGTACTTAATAAAATTTTGTAAATGTTTCATACATTCTATTCCACATGTTCTAAAATGCATATATTCTCCTTTTTAGGGTATAGGAGTCTCTATAAATAAAGATATATGGGTATATTTCACCTATAGTTGATTCATGATGATATTTACAATTCTATTCATATTAAGTTTATGATTGTTTATGATTGGTAAAAGCATGTTACATTCATCCACTATGAGTATAATTCCTTTTTCTCTTTTTCTCCTTTTTTTTTGTTACTCTATCGTATATGGTTTATCTTTTTCTAGTAAATTTTTAGTACATACAAGTTCATAAGCATGTCTTCTTTGTGGGTTGGTTCCCTCTTTCTCCCAATATTTTGGCCAAAATAATACTGTCTTTTTATTAATATTACCCAAACACTTTATTTTAGTAGATATTTACTGTAAATATCTTTTAAACTGTAAATGTAGTTACCATATAGAGAGCAGAGACAGGGCTCTCTTGCCTAAAAGATGTGACTTTACTTTGTCCTAGTTTTCATGATATTTTCCTGATTTTGTTGGTATGATTATAACTCATCCTTTATTATTTCACTGGCCTTTCCCAGTGAATATTAAGATCAAAGCTAATTTCAAGAATGATTTAGTGATTAATAGTAGCATTTTTTCTTTATAGTTTTCTGCAAGGATGAGATTTTCATGAAAATGGATAGTGGTAATTAAATCTGGAAGAACAAATTTTACAGATTAAATAAATATGTACAAATATTTGTGACTTTTTATATACTGATAATATTCTGAAAGTCATTGAAAAAGATAATACCATCAGCAATAAATCATTGCCTAACCACTTGATCTTTAAATAAGCCCTTTAAAAATCTGAATTTTGTTTCAGTCCACTGAAATTGCTCTAAAGCAGTCAACCATCTAATTGCCAGCTGACAATTTTGCCTGAGCTAAAAGCAATTTTTGAGCATTTCTATATCATCTTTCTCAGTAGATGAGGAAACTGGCTCAGGAGCATGGATAATTCATTCAGTTGCATATTTAACTCCTCTTAAAAATCAAACTATTTTGATTTTTGGCGTTATCCTTGTAATTTTCTTGCCTCTTCATGCCATGCTCCTTTCTCCTCTTCGGGGTCTTCTGCTCTGAGTTAAAAACTTAGACAAAGTTAATTTTGGGTTTGAATTCCTTTCTCCTTATTTCTCGTGTTATCTTGTGTATATTTTGGTTTGTGGGTACCGTGTACTTGATATATACCAAGCTAAGTTCATAGCAATCTATTTTAAGTTGATGGTTGCTAAAATTCAAACATGTTCTATAATCACTACCATTTTTACTCACTCCCTTAAAATAGTTATGGGAATGTAAAGTACAGCTTAGGGAATATGGTCAATAATATTGTAATAACTCTACATGGTGTCAGATGGGTAAAAGACTTATTGAGGGAATTACTTTGTAATAAATAAATGTCTAACCACTATGCTGTACAGCTGAAACTAATACAATATTGAATGTCAACTGTAATTGAAATAAAAAGTTAGAGTTTTAGTCCTTAGCACATTTTCTTCCTTAGTTATCTATTCATACCCTTATGGTTTTAGCTATCGTTCTTATCAGGTATATTACAAATTTAATATCCAGTCATAGCTTCTTTCCAAATTATTTATTTTAGAATTTCAACCAATGTCCCAACGTTTCCACTGGCACTTGACACTCCACGTATTCAGCATCTTTTCCTTTCTTCCCTTTATTTCATTACTCATTAAGATTAATTCTTCCTTTGAAATATAAACTTTGCAAAAGCATGTGTACTCTAAACAAATATAATTTTTCTTATTAAAGGCTAATTATTAACTACAATGAAATGTTTCTGAAAGATAATTTAATTTTTTATGAAATAAAACATTGGATTTCTTCATAATTTAATATGCATTTTTACTCTTTGGGCATCAAATACATAGACTAAAGTCATTGAGAGTAAGTACTCAAGTCATCTACTTTCCTTTCCTTTGTTAATTTTCCTCTATTGACTTGTGGCTGCTTCTGCACAATATCTGTTTTCTGTGATGCTCATTTACAATATAATTATTAGAAGAGCAGAAAATGACTGTGTCCTTAATGAGCTGACTATTAGCTTTTTTGAGAGCATATTTTATCTACTCTTACAGCATCTGGTTATAAATTTATAATTTATCTAGGACTGTGTATATGTGTGTTGTGTCCCCTATTTAAAGGTGAGAACATAAGTTTCACCCATTTTTTAGTGGTATTTAACATATAAAAGCATTTTGTAATGTTGGAACAGCATTGTCAGTATGTCAAAAAGCTTTGAAAATCATTTAATATTTTTTGAGGCAGCTCTTCACACCTACTACATTTTCCCATATTGCCTATTAAATATACCAGCCATCTGGAATCCTATTGCTGTTGAAGAATTCATTTAAATAAAAATCCCACAATTTAGTTGGTTAATAAACCATTAAGCATCATGATACTGAAGAAATAATTTCACTGGCTTCTTTTTTAGAGAAGTAGGCCATATATAAATTTTACCTACTGGCCACCTAGGTCCTAGATGTATCAGAAAACAATTTAAGTGTCTGCACATGTATGTAGATATACATTTCTTATTAAAAGAAAGTGTACTCATAGACATAAAATATAGCATGTTAGGATAAGCACAGTTAAGAAAATAAGAAAAATAAAGTATTGTATAAATTAGTGGTGTAAATCAAGTATTCAGAGAACTTTAGGATGTTCTGTAAATTTTCTGCCAGGATATCTAAGTGGATGAACGTCATAAATTGGATGCTTTAATAAAATGTATAAATCTTCAGGCTTGCAAATTAGGGTTTAGGCAATGTGTAAATTATTTCAGGAGTGTTAAAATATCCTTACCTTTGATTACAAATCAAAACAAAATTGAATATGTTAGAATTGGGTTGTAATCTAGGCCCAGCTACTAAAAAGTTGCATTTTTATGGATCTCAGTTTCTTGCCTCATTCAGAAATGAGAGGATTGGGTAAACTGGAATTCACAGAAGTGACCTCTGTCTTTCTAGTACATGAATCCAAATGTCTCTCCATGCAAACATCATCACTCACTATTTACTTACTTTAGATGATTATTCTGAAGATATTTGAGTTTGTCTCTTGTAGACAGCTCATTTCAATGGTCTCTTTCTAAGCTAGAATTTTATGATTTCAAATGTCATGCATGCATCAGTGTGATTAAATTAGACATATCGAAAAACATACTTGGGAGAAACAAGATCCTAGTTGCCTGAAACTTGACACTTGTCCTATCTGTATTACTAATGATATACATCAGACCCCCACCCCCTCTCTCCGTGCAATCATGGTCATGAATGTAGTTTTCTTTTTAAATTTTTAGGTTGATTGTTCTTAATGTAGGCTTGAGGCATTGAACAGAAAAAGCACTAACTGATGTAAATGGCCCTTTATTCTTGAATAAAAATAACCAGTGACCTCTAATAAGTAATTTGAACAGAGAGGAACTTTTGGCAGATAAGTGATTCTCTCATTAACAGTGTGTCATTGATACCATTTCCACGCATGTGCTCTCTAGAATTTAGCAACTTACAGATGTTTCAAGGGGGAACCATCAGCAGAGTTGTCCTTTTGATATACAATAGTTCCAGGACATCCCAAGGGTATTATCACATGACTTAATCAAAATCTGTAAATTTTAGCAGGTGAAGGATAAATTCGTATATTGTGACTTGGGTGTCACTTTGATAAATATTACTGGCTGTGACAATCATTCTATTTTGGGAAGCATTAAATATAGATGCCACATTCAAGGATATAATTAATATTCCTATTTTCAACTATTGTGAGTCACCTATAACTTATTCTTACTCACTGTATTTATTTCAGGTACCCATCAGAGTGTAAGCTTTTGAAATATTTTGATGTATGTACAACATTTTCTAGCTCCTGGGTCACCTGTTGAGATAAACTGAGGGCAGGCTTTCTCATAACTACTTTGTTTTATTCTGTAATTATAATTTTCTAAAATGTTTTTTAACTGGTAAAATGGAGATTTCTCATTGTGAAAATAAAGTAAAACCTTTATCTAAACTTTCCCGTGTTTGTAACAGCTATCCCATTTTGCAAACTGGTATTGCTGAATCAATCTATCTTGTCTGATATTCCTATCAGTCCTAAGAAGCAAACTGGAATATCATTCTAATTTTGTAAATGAAAGTAGCAGTGCTCAGAAAGAACAACAACTCAGCCATAATCAGCTCCTGAGTCCACCCCAACATTGTGTCGCATAGCATTAGCTCCTCCAGCAAAGCATGCCAATGAACTCCTCACATAAAACTAAGTACAGAGTGGCTGGCTCTCGACTTTAGTGTGCATTCAAATCACCTGGAGGACTTATTAAAAATGCATCATTATATTCCTAGTCCCTAAAGATAATGACTTGAATAGGAATTAGAATTGGCATTTTAATTCAACACTTCTGGGTATTCTGTGACAAGTAGATAGAAAATAACCCTGTGTGAAATTCTGATTTAGATGTTGACCTTACATCTTTAGTGGTTTACAAAATAACGTGGACCAGAACCTATGGTATTTTACTTGTATTGGATAAGTTTTATGCCTGCATGTCTATAGAGTTTCATATGTAAAACCACAGACTTATTTACATAACAAAGAGTTCATGCTGTCTCTTGATTACATTACTTTAGACCCTCAAGTAGTGGAGTCAGTATTGTTGTACATAGCATATACCTGAATGCCTAGGATTTAAAAAAATATTTAAATCATAACTTCTATTCTCTTTTTCTCTACTTCCTCCTTATTCTACTGTGAATAAGCAAGGGGTGTGAAGGAGATTTGTGGTAGGATTTAAAATGAAAAGCAATTAGAAGAGTAATTAAAAATGGCGACTGACATGTTTTGATGTGCCTGATGTATAAAAGATAAATATTTCAGGGAAATTTTATTTTGTTACTTAAAAAATTATGAATCAAGGGGAAGCACAGAATATTGGTTCTCACTAGCTCCCTCATTGCCATTGCCTTAGCAGCTGTGTCCTGAACTAGAGCCAAGAAAGGAAATGCTAAGTATATTTATTTAGAGAAAATTGGAACTACCAGAAAATTACCAAAAAAAAAAATCTTGATTCTATTGGCAATATCGACTCTTTAACTCCTTTGCTTGTGGTAAGTGAAGAAATGACCTCTATAATGTACTTCTTGAGCCTGAGTTAAGCAGAGCCTAGTTTTCTTATGTGCTAAAAAGAGAGGGCGTGTAGAGTTCCACTTGCAGCATGAAAGACTGAGGCTCTCTACAGATCCACCTTTCAGTGAAACTGATCCAAAAAGAAGAAAAAGAAGAAGTCCAGCTATTCAAAATTGCTGGAAATGACCTTAGGAGCACAAAGCAACTGAAAATAAACAAACACAAAACAACACAAAACAAAACACAACAACAACAGTAGATTCAAGAGAATCTACTAAAACTCAGTAAGAACTGGGAGAGTCTATAGTATTTGAAGTGAACCTTCTCTCCCAGCTTAGTTATCACTCCAGACTGGTACAGTGTACAATATAGGGCTCACTCTCACACTAGCTTCCATTCACAGAGCAATGTTCCCAGGAGGTAAAGGATGACAGGATGTCTCATCTTGTCCAAGCTATCTGTTGATGAGGCTAGGTTCCAGATGAGCACAGCTGAGACATGGGGACTCCTTTCTTCTACCCAGATCTTAAAAAAAAAATAGAGGCTCTACCTTAGGCATGGCACCACTGAGAATATCAGGCCCCAGTCACCCTGACTCCAATTCATAGGTGGGATATTAAATTCTGAGAGAAACAAGCTGAGGAAGATTGGAGGTTTTCCCATCCACCATCATCTATTCCCCCAACACAAGAGTCTTGGCTCAGAGATTTTGCCTGGGAGGAGAGGCACATGGTAGAATTGAGAGCTCCAAATTCCTTTCCAAGGGAACTGATTGATTTCCTCTGCAACCTAGTGTGGAGAAGTTCAAGCTTAATGACAGTCTCAAAAACATTGTAAACTGCAGTAAAAGGTCATTGGAAGGACATTGATATTGGAGATAGAGATTACTATAGGACAGGTAATTTCCCAGAAAAGTAAGAGTTGGGAGGAAATTTTCAGGGGTAACAAAAACAGTAAACTTCAGAGGGGGAGGAAACCAGAACTCAGCCTTGCTAAAATATGTTATATAGTATGTCTAGTTTCCAATCGGAAATTTAGAAGACATGCAAAAAAAAGGCGGGTGGAGTATGACCCACAATGAAGAAAAAGCAGGTAACAAAAACTGCCTGTGAGAGCAAACAGATGTTGGATGGACAGAAAAAGACTCAAAAGACTTCAAAGAACTATAGGAAATTATGATTAAGAAGTAAAGTATGATGACAATGCCTAATAGAGAGTATGTAATGGAGAATATCAATAAGGATAATAGAAATTATAAAAATAATCAAATGGAAATATTGGAGTTGAAAAGAGCAATAATTGAAATGCTCAGATCTATTGTAGAGCCGCTGGGCAGGGGGGGGGGGCTCTACAATAAATAGATTTGAACCAACAGAAGAAAGAATTAGCAAACTTTAAGAATTTGAAGAAAGGTTAATTTCTTAATATAAGATAAGAGAGGAAGAAAAAGAATGAAGATAAATGAAAACAGCCATAAAGAAATGTGAGACACATTGAATACACATTTGTGTATATATTGGGAGTGTCTGGAGGAGAGAGTAGAAAAAAAAGAAAACATATTTGAAGAAAAAATGGCTAAAATCTTCACAAATTTATTGAAAAATATTGATCTACACATTCAGGAGACTCAGTGACTCAGAATAAATTCAAAGAGATCCAAAATTGAACACATCACAGTCAAAACGCTTGAAAGCAGCAGAGAAAAAAAAAATAACTCATCAGTGGTACAGGAACTCTGATAAAATACCAGCTGACTTGTCATGGGAAACAACAGAAGCCAGAATGCAGTGGGCACATTCAAAGTTCTCAAAGAAAAAACTGACAACAACGAAAACAGTAAGAAAAACCTATATCCATTGAAGCTATCTTTCAAAAGTGAGAGGGGAATAAAGACATTCTCACATATACAAAACCCGAGAGAATTGGTTGCTTGCAGATTCACGTTATAAGAAGTACTAAAGGAAGTTCTTGAGACTAAAAGTAAACGACCTCGGAGAGTAATAGAGATGAAAAAGCAAGGACCGTGTACATACGTATTTCTTCTCCTTTTCCTTCTTCTCTTAACTGTTTTAAAAAGCAATATAAAAAATTTGTATATATAGTTGGGGCCATACATAGAAAAGTAGTGTATTTGCCTATAAATAGTGCAAAGGAGATACTTGCGACCAATGTTGTTTTGGGTTAAGGAAACAACTCCAAATGGAGAAAATGACTTCAAATTCCACAGGAACGAATGAAGAGCAATTGAATGAGTAATAGTAAAGTTAATACAATTGTCTTCTTCTTTTAGGTTTTTAAAAGACCCAAAACTATATAGAAGTAGTAATTATCACATTGTATTATTAGTTTTGTAGCAATTATAGATTTATGTGTAATAGTAATTTCACATATGGGGAAAAAGAGAATAGGATAACATTTCTATATTTTACTGGAACTAAATATCTAAAGTTATTTCTAATAAGTTAAGGTATATATGGTAAGTCTTAGACTAATAATTAAGGAAATAATAGAAAACAGTATAAATCATTAAAGAAATGAAAATGCTACAGTAGTAAATATTCAGTTGATGTAAAAGAAAATTATGAATGAGGAATAGAGAAAGACACGAGAAATACAGAAAGCAAAATGGCACACATAAATTCAACTACATCACTAATAACATTAAATTTGAATGAATTTAATAAAGCTTTCAAAAAGTAGATTGTCACAACAGAGAAAAATCAAGGACCAACTCTACTATCTACAGGAAAACACACTTTAAATTCGAAGATACAAACAGCTTGAAAGTAAAATAATGGAAAATGATATATCATTGCAAACAACAGTAACAAGAAAGTTGACCTGACTATCCTAATATTAGATAAAATAGATTTTAATTCTGTAGTGCATTGTCGACTTGTTGTATAAGTTCACTACCATATATTTAGCTCCCCCTCCCTGAAACCTACGTAATCCTTGCTAACAGATATCACCCCAATAAGTCTAACAATAAAAATAAATTTAAAAGATAGATTTTAAAAATGTTAATAGAGAAAAAATAGGAACATTTTATAATGATAAAAAGTCAATCCAGCAGGAAGCTATAACAATTATAAACAAACATTTATTGATCTAACAAAAAAGCACCAAAATGAATGAAGCAAAAACTGGACAGAAATAAAGGAAAAAATAGATAATTTAAAAATAATAGAGACTTCAATATCTCACTTTTAATAATGTATAGAAAAACCCAACAACAGTAGAATATGCATTCTTCTGAAGTATACATGGAACATTATCCAAAAGAGAACATTTAATTTGCTAGGCCATAAATCAAACTTCAATCACTTTAAAAGGATACAAACTTTTGCTTTCTTGTTTTTCCTTATTAAATTTATTGTGGTAACATTGGTTAGTAAAATTATATAGGTTTCAAGTGAGCACTTCCATTGTATTCGTGCCTTTACCTATTTAGATCTTTTAAATGCAGCTGTTAGCATTATGCTCAGTAGTTTAAATGTAATGATTAGAAATTCTGTTTGCCTAGCCCAGGTTTGCCACTGATAGTCTCTGAGTGACCACCAACAGGTTACATTACCTGAAATGGAATTTCCTCATTATGCAATGAAGTAAATAGATCAAGTGATGTAGGCCACTCCTTCCCATTTCAAATAATAAAGTGGGATATTTTATTAAACTCTGTTAACAATGTGTCTGTATAATATTTTAATGCAAGGATACTAAATTATTTGCCATTGGTATGCAGCTACATGTCCATTTTTTATTTTTAAATCTGGAAATAAGTTTTCAGTAACTTTTTAGTTATTTCTACCTATTGGTTAAAATTCCAAACTGAACTGCTTGGGATGAAAGTTGACTCATTGGAATTGGCTCTTTCTATACTACTGTGGTCTATATCTATATAATTTGCTCTCAAATCAAAAGGAAAGTAACACGGGTTTACCCAAAAGATAGTATCAGGAAATTGTTACTATTTTCAACTATTGCTTCTACCCTGCACTATTTATAGCATTAAAAAAAAATGTGCTTTTGAGCAAAATCTTTCTATGCTTAGCATCTATGAAAGGCTATTTACTTTCTTTTAAAAGTTTGAGTGAACTTGATTTGACCATGTTTGAGTTAATTGAGAGTCCTCAAAATAAAATTTTCACCTAAGGGAATAAAAAAGATCGTTCAGATATTTTTTAGCTTGTGTCATTGAATAAAACCAGAAAGATATAATGTTACTCTTTGAAGTGTGGGTTTTCTGTATGTATTGTAAGTAGCTACAATGGGTGCCAAGAAAATTAATGTATTTCTAATAGAGCTGAGTTGGCTCAAATTTAGGCTCATTCCTTTTCTGAATTTTCAAAAAGCTTCTGTTACTTTTGACATTTATGAATTTGATACAGTTTCATACACTGTAATCCCTTCTACTTGGAAACATCACCCTAATGGATAATTTTAAGTGATCAGTATTATCTAGAACATATCAAGTATTTTGAAATTTTTAATTATGTTCTTCAAAATAGTCCGTGATATAAGAAAGAAAAGCTGACTCATATGGGTTCTATAAATTATGTTGTGGCCTTGATTAAAAAAAACTACAAATCATAGATAAAGTGATAATTTTTATTGAAAGCACACATAGTTAACTATTCAGTGAGGTAACATTACTGGTAAAAGAACTTTACTGATAACATTTGTGCATTACTTTTCTTTTTTAAAATTAGTACTTTTTTTCTCTTCAAGTGCAACTTTGTATATCTCACTGAGGACAATTGGTAAGTTTTTGGTGTGGATGTCATTCAATTTTATGGCATTTAGAAATGCTTTTAACCCTCTTCCCTGATCCCATAGCTGACAAATACAAAGCCTGCCAAATAGGTGAAATCTGGAGTAGAATGACACTGAATGTATACAATAAAATAAATGACTCTGGTAGTCTGTATAGAGTTAATTATTTCAACCAATTAGTAGAGATAGGAGAATCTCTTCCTTATATTTACTCAGATCAGTGTGACACTATATGTATATAACATGTTTTTACTCATATTTCTTCTAATTAAGACAAGGAAGTTAAATGTCTACAGAGCTTTGTTTTACTTATTTTTTTATATGAAAATTGGGGAAATGAGTCATATGTCCAAATAGTTTTTGCTGTTCTAGTATATAAATTCAACTGAAACTTCGTATAAATAATTTGCCTTATTCAAGTCAAATTTCACATTTTTAACTTGTCAATCCCTCTCCTTGAATTTGACTTTAACGAAATATGTTCTAACCTCTGGGTACTGATCAGTTCCAAAAATTTATCACTTGCTCTATCCTCAAAGAAAATATTCAAATTGCCCAATATTATGACAGAAGGAAAAGCTAAAAAGGATTTTTGAAAGCACAGTCATAGTCATAAGCTGAAAATGCATCTAAATGCCTTTGCACATCTACAGGTGATACATATAAACAGAATAGTCAGGGAGTTAAAGCCTTCTGTGAAATAGAATACAAGAAATCAATGAGCATTTTCTTTAATTCTCTGGGCTAGTAGGAAGGTCTACTTTAACTGTCAGACCCATTCACCAGGGTGAAGCTATAAATGGAGGTATCATGTTGCTTTCCACTACTGTGTAAGTTATTAGAGAAGCTACTTTGAAGAAATGTGTACTGGATTTCTTTTAAAGGATGACAGTTTCTTACTGCTAACTCCTGTCATACAGAATATATCCCCACCGTTCTACACTTTGTAACTCTCCACGAACTCATAATCATTAAGAGAAAGCAAATAGAAATCTTGCCTTCCTGCTGAAGTCTAGAAAGTCTCATTACCGTCAGTCACAGCCATGTGGCAAACGTTCTCACAGAAGAAGGAATTAAACGAGATGAGAAAGACTCTGAACTGGATCATTTTAGAACTGTTCTGACTGAATCATTTTCAAATTGCACAGGAAATTAACTTAAAATGATTTCCACCAGCATTTTAAAATGTGTGACATGTGACCTTTAAAACCTGTGCATTTTGTATATTTGTGTTACCGTGTTGCTGAAAAAAGCGTTCTTGGTGTTCGTGTCAGAAAAGAATTCAAGGATGCAGCCAAGAAGCCAAGCAAGCAGTAGATTCATTAGAAAAGGGTAATAGACTCTCAGGATAGTGGAGAGCGGCCAGGCTTGCAGAAGAGCAACTGCACTGAGGAGAAGTGGGGTTCGGGAATTTATTATAGCTAAAATGAAGGGGTAGAATATTCAGGACTTAAGGATGGCACTGTCAGCTTTCCCAGGTGGGTCCTTACGGACCACCTTCCTGCGAGGAGGGGACAGTTTTGTCCTTATTTGGCCCTCTTGGAATTGTCAGGGCAACACAGCAGATGGAGATTTTCCTTGGCTGCCATGCTAATATATTGCAATCCATTATAATTAGCTAAAATTCACCTAAAGTGGCAAGATTATGTCTTGGATCCTTTATTGGTCATGGAAATCCAGTGCTGGTTGGATCGTAGAAGACTTTTTTCCCTTAACCCCAGACCTTGCCTCCTTAACGGCTGGCCTTGCCTCCTCCTTCCTTCTCCCCCACCCCCTTCCCTCACAGTCCTTTTCTTCCTGCCTATGGTAACAATTGTGCAAATGCTAGTATTTAATTTTAAACAGGATTTATACTTATAAAAGCAATGTATGAACGTGTTAACAAAATAAAATAGTGTAGAAGAGGATAAAATTGAAAAATCTATCTTTTTATCCCTGTGATTACTAGTTTCTCTTTCCAAAGATAATGGCTGTTATCAGGTTGTTGTTTCTTTTTGTATATTTATTGAAATATGTTGATGTATATACAAATGTGTGTTTGTATAATTATAATTATACAAATAATTATAATTATTTGTATAAATAATTTAAGATTAATGCAACCACGCTATATGGACTCTTACATACTTTATTTTATTGGTCATGGTTTAAGAACAGTTTGTATCATGGGTTACGTGGTCCAGAAAAAAATCTAGCCATAAATTCCTCTATTTTTCATATTACATAGCTGAATATTTTCTGGACAACATATATACATATATATTTATTTATTTATTTATTTTAATTTATATTTAAGGTCTCAAATAGACATGATATAGCTATAATTCTGTTAAGTTATTGTGTCATATTTTTCAACTAGAGGAATAATAATTTCTGAATTTATGGAATGTTGTATAGATCATAGATTTTAGAATCAGAGAAGAGATTTAAGATTCTAGCTTCAAAATTATAACTTGTCATATAACTTGTTCTATGTTCTTATGTTGCTCTCTCTTCCCTTTACCTTTGTTTAATAAAATCCTTTTTCTAAGAACTAACCCAAATACTGGTTCCTCAGTGAGTTTATTATTAGGTTTATAATCTCTATTATCTTTTCTCTTCAGCTTTACAGATATACCATATAATTTAGTACCTAAGAATAAATAATAATGCTATAGATCTATTTTCTTAGATTTCATATTTATCACAGTGCCTTGAATATCATTGGCTAGCCCAGAGATTAAAGTAAATCTATTGATTGAATGACCAAGGAAGCAACTTATTATTAAACCAATTAATCCATCCAGCCATGGGAGCCCCTGTTCGCACAAATGACAACATAGACAGGTAAATCCATTCCTAGGTAAAGATGGTTTCAGGCTGGAAATCATTGCTATCTTTTATTACATTTCTCTTGCATATTTTTAAAGATGAGTGGGAATGTCAGGTGCAGTCTCTGAAATAAATATAGAAGCAATTTGATTTTTATTTCTTTTCATTTTCTTTAAGATTTTTAGTAAAATATAGTGAATATACAATATTATGTTAGTTTTAGGTGTACACAATAGTTATTCAACATATATACCTAAAGAACTGATGACCATGATAAATCCAGTAACAGTCTGACACTGTACAACACTATCACAATATTATTGACTATTTTCCCTAGGCTTTACTTTATATACTCAGACTATTTTGTAACTACCAATTTGTACTTCTTAATGCCTCCACCATTTTTACCCTGCCCCCAAGCCTCCTCTTATCTATCACCCCCAAATATCTAGTACCCATTTGACATAATACAGTTATTACAATATAATCGACTATATTTCTTATACTGTATCCTACATCCTCATGACTACTTTGTAATAATCAATTTGTACTTCTTAATCTCTTCTACATATAAGCAAAATCACAATGCATCTGTCTTTGTCTGACATACTCCACTCAGCACAATGCCATCTAGTCCATCCATGCCCCCCCAGATGGCAAGAACCCATTTCCTTCCTGGGCAAAGCAATATTTCATTATGTACCACCTACTCTTTTCCCACTCATCTATTGACGGACACTCAGGATACCTCCACATCCTGGCCAGCTATTCTAAACAATGCTACTATGAACACATGGATGCACATTTTCTCAAAATAGTGTTTGGATTTCTTCGGATAAATAACCTGAAGTGGAATCACTGGACTTTTCTTTGTTTCTTGTTAAAACCTTTGTTTTAAAGTCTATTTTTTCTGGTATAAGCATTGTGACATCAGCTTTTTTTGTTTGTTTTTATTTTCATGGAATATTTTTTTTTATTCCTTTACTTTCAGTCCGTGTGTGTCTTTTGATCTGAAGTACATCTCTTGTAGGTTGCATATGTAAGGGTCTTGTTTTCTTATTCATTCAGCCATCCTATCGTTTGATAGGTAAATTTAATCTATTTACCTTTAAAGTAATTGTTGATATATATGCAGTTATGCCATTTTATTATTCATATTTTTGGTCTTTTGTTTTTCCCATCTCAAAGAAATCCCTCTAAGATTTCTTATAATTCTGGTTTGATGTTGATTAACTCCTTTAGCTTTTTCTTGTCTGCAAAGCTATTGTCTGTCCTTTAATTCTAAATCAGTGGTTCTCAATCTTTCTAATGCCGTGACTCTTTAATATAGTTCCTCATGTTGTGGTGACCCCCAACCATAAAATTATTTTTGTTGCTACTTCGTAACTGTAATTTTGCTACTGTTATGAATTGTAATGTAAATATCTGATATGCAGGATGTATTTTCATTGTTACAAATTGAACATAATTAAAGCATAGTGATTAATCATAAAAACAGTATGTAATTATATATTGTGAAATATTTATTTCTAATTACAAATAAATGAAATTTTGTCTTGAAGCATGGTGTCGCATAGGCAACAGTCTTAACCTAAAAACAGTAAACTACATTGCTACATTTTGTGACAGTATGCATAAAAAGCCAACGTTAGTGCAAAGGTTGAGATTGCTTCTTTCTCACCAGATGAGAAATTCTTGGGGCAGTCTTTGCAAGAGCACAACGAAGATCATCTTCCACAGCTAGTCTACTTCTGTATTTAGACTTGATAACCAACAAGCTGGAAAACCCTGTTTCACAAAGATACGTTGTTGGAAATGGAAGAAGAAGGCGCAACACAGTCTCAGACAGAACAGGACAGGACTGCAAACACTTGATCCAGAATTCTGTAACTGGCATCGTAGAGAAATCAGTTCTCGCTGCATCGCTGTTAGTAAGTTCAATGAACTCCTCTTGTGCTGTCTCAGGAACATCTTCAAGTTCTACAGTGAATGGGCTTCTGGCAAGTGCAAATGGGTGTCAGGTAGACTTGGAAAGTACGATGAAATTTCATCTGCAAGCATGTGCAAGTGTCCTTTCACAGAAATTATCATCGTAATCCTTTTATCTGGTTCAATGTCACGTTCCTCAAAGAAAGCAGATAAGGTAGGCAACATGTAAATTTTATTTTCATCCAATTTTTTTTTGCCAAAGCTGAAGTTTCATTTGGAATCATCGTATCTTTTCAGGCAAATCGAGGCATGTTGCATTTGGTCCTTGCAGTGATAATTTAACTCATTCAAGACGGCAAAGATGTCAACCAAGTACTCTGTTTTCCGCAGTTCACTTTTATTGCCTAAAAGTACTTCAAACTGCGGTCTTGCTTTCTGATTAAAAAATGTTTTGAGTTCATCACGAAGCTCAAAAACGCGTTTTAAAACTTTTCCTCTCGACAACCATCTCACTTTAGTGTGAAATAGCAGAGCATTGTTCGATGCATCCAACTCGTTGCACAGTTGTGAACACAGTCAACTATTTAAAGTGCTTGCCTTTACAAAATCGACAGAACTTGTGATGGTTTTCATTACTTCTTGTAACTCTTGTGGCAGCGTCTTCATTGCTAATATTTGCCAATGAATCATACAGTGAGTTTTGATGACTTTGGTGACTCATTTAGTACCAAAGTTGAAATGCAGATCAGCATCCTAGCATAGCTGGAGCAGTATCTGTGCAAACACCACAAACCTTTTCCCAAGAGACCTTATGGTCTTTCAGAAATGAACCAACTGTGTCAAATACATCACATGCAGTAGTTGTCATTTCAAGAGGTTTGCAAAAAAGAAACTCATCTTTAAAGTCACCATCATTAATATACCTCACATAAACCAGTAACTGTGAACAGTTTGCAACGTCTGTAGATTCATCAAGCTGGATACTAAATATTTGAAGTGGAGCAGATTTAATTTCCTGGATTACCTGATCAGTAATATCAGCAGACATGTCATCCATCTATTCTTCTGCAGACAGTGTCGCTAGATAAGGAAATTGCACTCAATTTCGTAACAAATTTGTCTCCGATGATAACTCGAACAATGTCTTTGGCCACCAGCAATAGTAAATCCTCAGCAATGGTGTGAGGTTTCATAGCTCTGGCGATTCTGAGTGCCACCAAATATGAAGCTTCAATGGCTGCTACATTTTGTTTGTGGTACTTGCCACCAGTGTCAAGTCTGGCTTTCTTGAGTCCATCAGCTTTGCTTCTAAAATAGTTGGTATTCTTGCCAGCAAAGCTCGGTTGCTTGCTATCAAAATGGCATTTTAGTTTGTTCTGCTTCATAGATTCCGCTGATGGAACTTCACAACAAATAACACGTTGTGGTTTCTCAATTCCTGCTGTAATTATTGAGGTAAAACCGTACTGTAAAAAATCCTCACTATATTTTCTTTTCTTAACGTTCTTCTCTACACAATCCATTGTCATGGGATGGTTTGCTAATGAAAATAATTTATAACAATAACTTTAATAATACAAAAGATGACACATGGCATAGTTCAGTCAATACAGTTCATTAGAGTTTGCTATGATTTACCATTCTCTGTGTTGTTTTTTTCACATACTTGTTACTATCACAAGGGGGCAGTATTCACATCAACCACAGCTGAATATAAAAAGACTGATCAGTATCCAGATTAAGTTCGCATCATACAGATATATTTTTTTGCAGTAGTTGATGATTTTACAGTACATGATTTTACATTTACCCAGTAATTATAATTCATGAAGTGTCATGTTACCTCCATTACTGCTGCTTTCAACATAATAGCTGCTTTTAACAGAGTAGCTGCTTTCAACATAGCAGCTGCTTTCTACACAGTAGCTAGCTGCTCTCTACACATGTGTGACTGGCCTGCATAAGTACATTATGGCACCAACCCTGTCACATACACCTGTATTTGTAGTGGGTGTACGTGATGGGGTTGGCATGATGATGTCATCACACCGGATACTTGTATGTGGTTGTATCTGCATGTGGGCGGACCCGCCTGGAGACAGATAGAGGAGCGGTGTCTCAGTTCCTAGGACCATCGGAAATATGTGTTTTCCGATGGTCTTAGGCGACCCCTGTGAAAGGGTCATTCGACCCCCAAAGGGATTGCAACCCACAGGTTGAGAACCGCTGTTCTAAATGATAGTCTTGTTGGGCAGAGTAATCTTGGTTGTGAGTTCTTGCTTTTCAACACTACGAATATTTCTTGCCAATGCCTTCTGGCCTGCAAAGTTGCTATTGAGAAATCAGCTGAAAGCTTTATGGGAATCCCCTTGTAGGTAACTAACTGCTTTTCTCTTGGTGCTTTTAAGTTTCTTTCTTTGTCTTTAACTTTTGGCATTTTAACCCTACCAGACCTGAGGCCCTGAACCTAACTGTCCCCTATACCTGGGCTCCTGAGCATTAAAGAGAAAAAAACCAACATGATATAGAAAAATGTTAGTTACATGCAAACAAGTGGTTAGAATAAGATGGAGCTTTCACGTACTAGGCAAAGTACCAAAAATTAGGTACAGCCGTATAGCGGCAGATTCAGAAATTACTGAAAAATCAGTACAGCAGTCTGGTAGGGTTAATTATGTAATTATGATGCGTCTTATTATGGACCTGTTTGAGCTCATCTGGTTTGAGACTCTCTGCACTTTCTAGGCTAGTGTATTTATTTCCTTCAGCAGGTTAGGGAAATTTTCTGTCATATTTATTCAAATAGATGTTCAATTCTTTGCTCTTTTTTTCCTTCTGGTACCCATATGATGCTAATATTGGTATGCTTGATGTTGTCCCAGAGGCCTCTTAAACTATCCTCATTTTCTTTATTCTCTTTTTCTCTTTGCTATTCTGAGTGCATGTTTTATGCTATCTTATGTTCTAAGTCACTGATTTAGTACTCTGCTTCATCTAACCTACTGTTAATTCCTCCTAATGTAGTCTTCATTTTAGTTATTACAGTCTTTATTTCTGACTGGTTCTTTTTTTATGTTTTCTATATCCATTTTCATGTTTTCCATCTCTTTGTTGAAGATCTCCTTGAGATCATTGAGCATCCTTACAACCACTGTTTGGAACTCTATGTCTAATAGATTGCTTGTCTCCATTTTGTCTAGTTCTTTTTCTGGAGCACTGTTCTGTTCTTTGATTTGGAATATGTTTCTTTGTTTCCCCTGTTTTGTCTCCCTGTGTTTGTTTCTATGTGTTAGGTAGTGCTGCTATGCCTCCTGGTCTTAGTAGAATGGCCTTACTCAATAGGTATGCTGTGGGGCTCAGTGATGCTGTCTCCCTGGTCACTTGAGCTGGGTACTCCAGGTGTGTCCCTTATGTGTGTTGTGTGTGGTTGAACCTTGGTGCTGTTTACATATCAATGGGAGGGATTAACCCTCAGGGTGACTGGTTGTGAAGACTGGCTGTGACTACAGTAGAGAAACTGATGTGCTGACCCTATGAAGCAGGATTAACTTTATCAGGGCTCTGGTGCCTGTCCAGTGTGCCTTTTGGACATATCATCTGTAGTTGGCCAAGTGATGCTCTGACTGAGTCTGAAGCTGGCCACCCAACTTGCCAGCTCTGGTAATTCTTAGAGGGACACCACCACAGGCTAAATTCAGCCCAAGTTCAGCCACAGCCTGTCCTCCACCTGGGGCCACCTGGCATGAGCCAGAGAGCAATTCATAGATGGCCTCCTGCATTGGGCTTTGAGAGGCCAAGATGCAAACTAAGGTTGGCTATTGGTAGTGCCAGGCTTAGGTTTGGTCAGCCAGAGGTATGAGACATGCTGAAGCCTGATGCTGCTTGTTTGGGCTTTGTAAACCTTTGAGATTTTTGGAAAGTCCACAGCATGAGCCAGGACAGTCCATTTATACAAAAAAGCCACTGGAAGTGGCTTGGATATGCCAGATAATTGTATGGGGTGGGATCTCAGGGAATCAGGGCAAAGGAAAGGGTCAGTCAGGTTGATGGAGACTGAGATATGGTGCCACCTGCCTCCGCACCCTGGGTTGGGGAAGTGTCAACAAAGAAATCATGGCCTCCGCCATTTCCTCCATCTGGGAGAAAGCTCCTTTCCAGCCCTTTCCCTGAAGCCAGACATTTCAGTTTCTCCATGTGTCTGTGGCACCTTTCGAACTACTGCCCCTGTGCTGGAGCTCAGAGTGAGTGAGTCCATCAGCGACTAAGTCCATGCATGGGCCACTGAACAGGAGAGCCTGGACTGCACCCACCCTCTGTCTCAGCCACAATCTCTGCTGGTATTCACACACAGAAGTTATAGGGATTTTTCTCCTCAGCACTGAAACCTGGGCTTGGGAGCCTGGTGTTGGTCTAGAACCCCTTGCTCCTTCTTTGAGGAGACCTCTGCAGCTGAGATATTCCTCCAGATTTTCAGTGGTCATATGTGGGTTTGGGACCAGCTCGTTTCGTGTCTCTGCTCTTCATACTAGTCTCACGCTGGTAGCTTCTGTGTGTCCCTAGTTGTAAGGCTTCAGTTCATCTAGACTTCAGGTGATTTTCCATGGTGGTTGTTCTGTAGTTTCCTTGTAATTTTTATGTGGTTGTGAGAGGTGGCAAGCAAAGCATTCATGTACTCTGCTATTTTCACTGGATCCTTTTTATTACTATTTTTATGACCACATTTCTCTATTAAAGTATTCAGTGGACTGATACAACCTCAATGACCTTCCAGTGGGTAGTGCTCCAGTATGATTCACTCTTAATTGTGAAGCCACTCTTTAAGTTCAGTTTCAGTAGCTCTGGTGCTCCAAAGGGAAGCACATTAAAGATCACAGCTTCTTCAGATGGTGCTGAGCATGCATAGGAAAAAAATTATATCAGAATTTCAGCATTGGTGATTCTAGAAAAACTTTGACCCTATAACCACCCCCCCCAAAAAAAAAAGTCAAGTGAATTGAAAAGGAAGCCCTACCTTGCTCATTTTGATCACTATAGCATGAAGCTATACACATCTCTAAAACTTGAAATTGAGTTCTTAGGGGTGGATTTATTGAGAATTACTTAGATATAGGACAAAAGAAAAAGAGACTAAAATGAGAAGAAGGAAAGGAGAGGTCACAAAAGGGTCATTATATGATCTTTTCTGTGCTTTAGATACCTAAATAATAAAACTGTTATCCTTGACCTTGGTCTATATTTAGAATGACCAAACCTGTATCCGTAATCCCTGTAGGATGGTTACATATTCTAGAAATGTAAGTGAATATTTCTTTAATCAACTTCAGAAAGCATAGTTATATCAACAGTTAGCTAAATATTTCTAAGCACCCTTGAAAGTTATAGTGAGAAGCTCACAGCATGCACTTTAATGCTGTTTTTTCTTAGAAAGCCTATGACTACGTGCAGGACTTAAACAAAATTCTTCATACATTGCAGTATGTCTGGTGCTGAAGCTCAAAGAAAATGCCATCAGTATTATTAACACTACAGCGTGGACTTTAAAAAAGTCTTCTTTCTTTCAAATTCCCTCAACATAAAGTGATTTTTGTTTTAATGCTGTATGACTTAATTGAGAAATCAATACAATTCTCATTAATAGTCTCATTCTAATGTGATAGATATATGTGTATTTATAATATGTATATAATAGGTTTATTAGGAAGAGTGGATAAGTCAAATTTAAAATATTTTGAAAAGAAATTGACACATGGTGAAAGTTCTTTATACAATATGGGATGGTGGTTATGATGATGATGATGTTTTGAGATAATTTTCTTAGTTGATTTGTGATATCACTTGTTTTTTTAAGATCAAATTCCACTCTATTAAAATGTGTAACAAGCCACAGTAATGATCACTCATTTATGACATAAGAATGTATTTAATCACTTTACATGTGTCGTACAGCCCTATTGCTACTTTTCCTCAATTTAGGGTATCCCTGTTTGATATTAGGGTGTACATATTACTTATTTTCCATCAGAAGCCATTCTCTATGGTCTAGAGTAGAACCTAGATGTGGAAATTTCTAGGAATCATGTTTCCTAAGCCAGAAGGCTTTGTTTCCAGGGTCATTTAATTATTGCAGAGGCTCTGTTTTGGTATCATAATGATCAGAGTTGAAAGAAGAAATGTAACTGTGTTTTCTTTGTGGTTATTTGTGGGAATGAGGCAAGTGAATATCTACAAAGACATGTTATATCTGGATTCTAATGGCAAAAAGTAAAAGCTGTGCTCAAGAAGCTCTGCCTGTAATGGCAGCTGCTTCCCTGCAGGTACATTTCCACTCAGCTCAAGTGTAAGTGGATAGTTGAAGCAGTTCTGGTATTTGGAAGACTTAATAAGAGCTGCACTACACATACAAGGCGCCTGTCTAGCTATTTTTTCCCCCATCTCTTTGAACTTGCAGCAGCTTAAACTTTAGAGTGACACTCTGTGACAGGAGGCTGACTTGAATTCAGCAGGATAGGCTTTGAAAGCAGACTTTTCTGAGGATGTTTGATTCAGAAACAGCAGTGTGGTCTAAAATGTCCCATACATATAAAGTGGGGTATAAAGTTTCAAAGGCAGCTAAAGGAATATTACCTGCATGAAGCAGGGTATTAGCGGACAAATGTCCTTTCCTGATAGAGATTAGGGTTAAAATAACATAGAAAAGGCTTGAATAGAAAGCAGGAGAACTTCAACTCACTTGAGCCTTCAAACCAATGTAAGAAACGAAAAAAAATCCTCTGTATATATTTTCCTAAGCAGAGAAATTATAATGGTATTATTGCTATAGTTTTTGTTGTTGTTGTAACTGTTTATTTTTTACATTATTTTTAATTTTTTTTAAAGACAGGACCCAAGTGATCACTTGAAACAGGGTTTCACAAACCACAGTGTGCATGTAAATAGCAGAGAAAAGCAGTACCCTTTAGGGAACTGTTACTGTCCTACATAAGTATAGAGATTGAGAGAAAGCTTTTACAAATGTTTGCAGTGATCAGACATTGCTGTAACACTTAAGTTTGTGATCAGTGGACATTTATCTCGTTGAATAAGGTATATAACAAGGGTTCCAAATCTCTTAGCTTCCCGGGGCCACATTGGAAGAAAAATTGTCTTGGGCCACAAATAAAATACACTAACACTAATGATAGCTGATGAGCTAAAAAAAGTTTCCTCCATCATTTTCATAATGTATTAAGAAAGTTTATTAACTTGTGTTGGGCTGCATTCAAGCCATGTGGGCCACAGGCTATGGGTTGGACAAGCTTGGGTATAGTATATTCAAATGTTCAACTCTCCTGGTGTAAGCTGTGTACTGGTCATGGGCCATAAAAACCATATATCTATTTATGGCATATGTGTATTTGAAATAAGAATAAAAAAACCAAAAAACAAACCTGGTCCTTAACCAAGGTAGGTTTAGAAGCACATGGTCTAAGAGACTTTAATAACCCAAAGTACTTGTACACCAGAGTATGAAATGTCTACATTATTTGAAATTTTTGCTTTCTTGTATTATCACATTTAAGGTTCTTAAAATACAAATTATTTATGGAAGAGTTAATAGATACTCCATTGTGCAGCTTATATGAGAGCTGTCCAGAAAGTATCCAGCCATGCAATGTGAAATATAGAGGCATTTATGGCTGGATTGTTTCCAGACTGCCCTGGTATAACCCCTCCTTCAGGATGAAAAGACCTATTGCCCCAGCTGCTGGGAGTGTTGTCATGATGGCTGGCAACTGGGTATTCCTTCCTGATCTTTGCTCTGGACTGAAAAGAGATGCCTCACCTTACCACCTCCCCCTTTCCCGTGGCAGGAGTTGGGAGGGGGCAGTAGCAGTAGGGCATCAGCCCTTAGTTTGTATAGGAAGAGATTCTAAAGATAACTATTTTCTTTCTTGATTGCCAGGGATACTCTTTCCTTTCTGTATATTCACAAACTCATCTACAACTCCATTTTCCTATCATAGGATTGCCAGGGACTTTAGAGCTGGTGGTGGCCCACCACTGAACTAGTGCTCACAAAGCAGTAAACTCTGTTTAAACCACCATAGATAGTCTGAGGAACTGGAATTCTGTGCTCTAGCATTTTTATTCAAAAGGGCTCAAAAGCATTCCTTTATATTTGAAAATCTCTAACCATAATCTATTATCTTCTTAAATTGCTCTGTCCATATCCGAGATTTCTCAACTTCAAAGTGTGCCCCAGCTGCTCTAATAGTGAGACATCCCCCTCCCCAACAACGGAGGGCTCCAGTTATGTTAGGATTTACTCCTGAGCTATTATCGCAAGTGTGCTCTTCAGACAAGCAGCATCAGCATAACTGGAGAGTCTATTAAAATTGGGAATCTTAGGCCTTTCCCAGACTTACAGAACGGGAGCCTACACTTTAGAAAGATCCCTGGGTAATTCTTATGCATGCTGATGTTTGAGAAATGTTATTCTGTGTGACTGAATCCTCTGGAGTTCTTCATATTTCAGCCTGCATTAACTCTACTCAACAACTTTGATGTTAGGGGCAAGTTCTGTAATGCTATCTTGCTCAGTCACTCCAACCAATATCATAGTATTTACTTCATATGAGAAAGTCGGAGAAGGAGTGAACTGAAGCCAGAATGATAAAAACTGCTGTGTCTTCCATGACACAAGAACTTTAATAAGTGAGGAAAAAAATACCGTGTGGTACATACACCTAAAGAAAAAGAGCAGTTTATTACGACACAGTCCAAAAATCTGTAAAATGATCCACAGGAACAAACCTGAATAAATCTACTTTCCTTTGCAGCCTTCTCTTCTGCTACTCCCCGCCTTTAGTAAAACACACAACACACAAACTACTAAACTGATCTATTTTAAGTTTCATTTTGAGTATTGAATGCGTTGTCTCTTTCTGAAACACTCTTCTTTTTATGTTCTTTTCACCTAGAAAATTTATATTTATAAATTTCTTTGAGAAAGCCTTCCTTAGCTCCAATAGGAGCACACATTTGTTCCAAATTCTTGTGCAGTGTGGTAAGTGTCTGATCTGTTACCTGTACGCCTTGGTTTAGCACTGGACCCAGCACCCAGTGCAGTGCCTGAGTACATATGGCTGGAATAAACAAATGACTAACTTAGTATACATAGGTGTATTGTTTATTGCTAAATAAGAAAATTACTCTGAACCTGGCAGTTTTAAATAACAGGTACTTACAGCTTACGTTTTTCGTGAGTCAGGAGTTCAGGCATGGCTTACTGGGATCCTCCACAAGGCTACAATCAAGGTATTGGCCAGGGCTGGGTTCTCCTATGGAGACTCAAGTGGGGACAAATACACTTCCAAACTTTCCCAACATGTTGACAGATTTCATTTCCTTGTAGCCATGTATGATTGTTTTTTCCAAGCTAGTAATGGATACAGGAACCCTGGTGAGATATATGCAACAGTCTTATGTAATCACATGCATTTAATCATGTACATCCATTACCTTGTTGCGTCCATTTGATTAGAAGCAAGTCATAGGTACTGCTCAGACACAATGAAAAGTGATTACACGAAGTGTGGTTACACGGAGTTAGGGACCATCGGTGCCTCCTTAGAATCTGTCCACCACAAAGGTATTGTTAAAATGTGTATTTGTTTTTGCTGTTAATCTTCTAATTTATTTTAAAAATTCAACTTTTCTGAGATTCAAATTAGTGTCCTATAAAACAATTGTAGGGAGATTTTTCTCAATTCTATTTTCTTCTCTTTAAGTCTCTGCAGTTGGATTATGTACCTCTGAATAGACCTTATTTTCTCTCTAGAGATGGTTCTCTTATTTCATTAGAAAACACTGCTTGCCTCCCAGATGAGTATAACATGTTTATCTTCCTGACTTGAGTCCTCAAATAAGTTTCTCATTTCTGCTAAACGTAGTCAATAATCAAGTTTTTTGCTAAGTTCAATATTTAAAGCTGGTTGTCAGCTTGATGTAATTCTCATACATTTTTCTTTTCATCTCAGTAATTTTTTTCTCATGTTCCTCTGATTGTTTCTAAAGACCTGGTAATAAGCTGTGTCTATTAAAAGGGAAGAATTTCAAATTTGCATCTTCCAAAGGTATGGATTTTCCACATTTTGTAAAACTAAACGTTTTCATGTATGTAGAAATAGGGTAAGTCTTCTTGACCTGTATTAGCTATGCTATCCCTTCAAAAAATAATGATAATCACACCTATTTATTTCTTTAGCAGAATGATAGATATTAGTATAGAGAAAGGTAAAATGGATAATAGTTTTTATATTTTATATAAATATATAGGCTAATTCATGATTATTAAGTTCTCTGACGTTGTACCCTAACTATCTAGAAATTCTACCTACAGGAAAGTCTCCATAAGTTTGAACCCTATAAGTTTAAACTGTCTTTCATTACCTGGCTTTGCATAACTGTTAATGTTAGCCTAAGTTCTATTGACTCCCACCTCTAGACTGGCCACATTCTAGGACTGGCTTGGGCCAAGTGAGTTATATATAAATATGAGGATCCTAAAAAATGACTGTTAGTTCTTGCTAGTGGTTGTTGTTCTGTACAGGTGAACTTCTTTGCAATTACCATGCTTTTACTTAATTAATCTTATCCTCTTTCTTCATTATGTATATATCACCATTATCGTCTGCCTCTATCTGACTTCTCCCAGATCATACCTGCCATTGTCTGTTCCCTATTTTTTTCTTTCTAACTCTAACTTATCTCAGTCACTTCTGGTTTACTCTCATGTTTCTAAAATCTAATGATAAAAATATTTAAGAAATCGACCATGAAAGGAAAGCTAACAGGCTAGGGTAAACTAGATTCTAATATATAATTACCACTGAAAACCATTTACAAGCCAGCCAAAGAAAAAGAGAGTTTTTTTGTTTCTTTGGGTTTTTTTTACCCCATTAACCAAAGAGACATCCTTTAGAAGGCAATGCCCTTAGTGCTGCCTTGGATTATGACTTCTTCCTTACTATTAACATTGCAATGGTTTTGAACACTTGACTTAATGTCTACGTAAAATTCACTGTGAATTTTTAATCTCTGTAGACTTAAAGTGCACACAGAAATCCATGAAGCAATTATTACATTATTTGGTGACCCAACAGCTGCATTCTAGATATGCAAACACCAGAAGATACAGAAACATTTGTGGATGAGTTATACACAGCTGGAATCATGTCAGCAACTGACAGGATGAAGAAGAATGAAATTATATATCTTCCAGTTCTCAGCAAACCCATACACAGTTATAGAACAAAGAGAGCCAACTCATCTATTTTCGCAAGACATTATCTAGTCTGTCACACTGGCTTCTGGAGAAGCTGTGTCTAAGACATTCTAGATTTATAGTTTCTATTCTATTTATCAACTGAGTCTTCTGATACTGTGGGGAATTGATAGGTTCCAAATGGCTGACCCTCAGTAAAAGGGGCTCCTTAGCTTCCACTGATAAAATGAATCATGTTGCTTATGTATATGACCTTGAATTCAGTGCATTTTTCTTCATAGGATACCTACATATGTCTTTCTAAAAACTGGGCATGTATGTTCTCTGTCAGCCACAGAAATAGAGAAAGATCTTTTTGCCATGCTCTTCATGCCATATGGCCTAAGGAACTTGGATGAATCCTCATCTCTTCTCTGTCACTTAATATTTATGCTGATATAATTTTTGCAAAGATGTTAGTGTAATATTTGCTATAAATTCTGAACTAGAAGAGGCATGACATGTGAAAATAATCATCAACTTTAGGCCTATAAAATGTTAGAGTTAGAAGTCACCCTAGATACTATCTAATACTCCTTGGAAGACCCTATCATAAATGAATAAACTGAGGAAGTGGCTTGTCCAAAGCCATCATGCTAATGAGGAAGAAGGAGAATCCTGGCTTCTTGACTCCTGTCACACTTTTTAGGACACCATGCTGCCTCTAGCATTTATACTTCACACACACACACAAATTGTTCTTAATAGATGAAGTATGAAGCAAATCTGTTGAAGGGGTTAGTGCTTTTTATCAATGTCTTATTTCATTTCTTCAAATAAGCTAGGTAATTAGTCCGATTATAATATTAAATTTTAATTAATACCTAATGAACAGAATTATCTTGATTGGCTGCCTGTATAATGGTCAGTTTGCTTTGAGCTAAATAAGAGAACTATGTTTGGCTTCCCTGACCCAACACAAAAACCCCTCCTCCCCTCTTGCCAGTCAGGGCCCAAGTTCGACTTTGGTCTGTTCTAGGTTCTGCTATATTTAAAGTGCTATATCAGAAGTCAGTCACCCATTATCCACAAACAATTAAAAGGTTAACTTCAAGGGGAAATGTATTAACAATGGTCTGTGGGGCCACATTTAACTAAGTAGACCCAGCACCATGTCCTGTTCTATAGATAGAATTAATACGTATTATTTTGCCATTTGAAAATTGAGTTTTAAAAAAAGTTAGAATAGACACTTATCATCTGGTGTCCAGTTGTCACCAAAATTCACAGGAGCTTTATTATTATTGTTCCTCTGTAAGAGAACATTGATATCAGGTACATGAGGGCTGTCTGTAAAGTATCCAGCCATGCAATAGGAAGAATAGAGGAATTTATGGCTGGATTTTTTTTTCTGGACAACCTTGTATACAATCATACGTAACTATAGAAGATGATCACTCATCACTTAGAAAAAAGAACACATGACTGATGATAAAAGATTATATTTACATGCACATTATTTAGATTAATTGTGATAATTTAATGCAATTTAAAAATATACATATATTTTGTGCAATGGTAACTGTGAATAATATTTTTTAACTTCATGTTTTTGTTTTTTTTTTTTACTGTTCTCTCCCTGTGAATTTTTTCTATATATCTATAATGTCTTGATACTTCGATTTCTAAATGGTTCACTAGAGAATTTCAAAGCCTAGAAATCTTTCTTTATCTATCTTAAGTTGAATTACCCTCTATATTGATTGATATTTAATTATATAATCACCATTTTTTAACATAGAAATTGTTCATGTTTTAGTTACAAATTAATGTTAAACTCATTGAATTGTTTAGGACATGAATCCTCTTTTCATGAAGTTGTCAATAAATCAAGGGCACTTTTTAAAAATTTCTAGGGAAGACAACTTTTGTAATATAGATGCAGTATTGTATAGGGCTCAAATTTATACATACAATGCATACAACTATGGGAATACAGTACTGTTAGATAACATTATCATCCTCACAAACTGCATATTGTCTAGCTGGACACAACTCAGGAGAATTTGGTATTTATGATGGTCTAGGTTTGAAGTGCAGATGGACATTAAAGTTGTGAGAGAGCAAAGAAAAGCAAGGTCCCAGGTAGTTTCACGTTAATACAATAATCACGTGCAAAATAAATGTGTTTTATTTCAGTGTCACGAATACATCAGGAAGCTGCCCCAAAGGAAGTCATTTAGTCACTTTAATATATATTCAAGAATAAATCCTAATCCCCAACAGCCAAATTCAATAAAGAAATGTACAGAATTTGAACTTTTAATACTGACATCTAACAGAGGACAATCTGCTTGCAACCAATAGCCAGCAGGCTGCATACACCATCCACTGGGGTCTTAGAAAAAGCAGGGTTCTAATTATGAATTTCTCTGGCATACATTATTTATATAGTGTTGTTTATAGAATTTAGAAGCAAAATCCTAGAGGGAGTTTTACAGAGAGAGTTTCAGAGAATTTCTAAGAAAATTAATGCTAGTCCCTTTTGCTGAAGACGTGGTGTCATAATTAAAGTGTACGACTACAAGCACCTTCCCTTGAGGAAGTTAAAAGCATTTTGCCAAAGTAGTGAAGAACATGACTATTACCAAATAAAATAACAGTCACATTAACGAAGCTTTGAATTTTATATAGATATTATGTCTTTTTCATCTATTAGTATGTCTTTTTCATCTATGAAATGGTAATATTATAAAGCAATTTCTAATCAAGGATGGTGAATGGAGTGATTCAATCGTGTATTCATTTTGTGTATGTCCTGAGGGTCTGCTGTGCTCCTAGCACCATGTTAGGTTTTCATGATCACAATCAGTATATACTCAATGATCTGCTCTATCTGATGAAACACAAAATACTTCTTGAGGGTGGTGCAGTCACACTCCATTGCTTAGGTTCAAAAATCTGTTTAGAAAAATTTCTCCAGAAAAAGTACTTTGTTCTTATTTGCTGTCCAGTGATACTTCAAAATAAATCCAATCCCTTTGTGAGACACACATGAATAATGCCGTAGAATTAATTTATTTCACATAACCATCATTTTCCAAAACATGGCTTTCCTTATATCCCAAATGGTACACAGTAAATAATTTAGAGTTAACTAGAACATTGACTCTGCATAAAATGAAGATAAAGTTTGCTCTCTTGAGTAAGTAGCTAAGAGATATCATCTGCTATTGACTGCTTCTGAAATATTAAGAAATTCTATTCCCAAAATACATGAGTGGAATAAATTTAGACAAAGGATACAATCTTTTCCTGGCAAAGATGGTAGCTGTTACCTAAGTCGTTGCATGCACCGAGAAAGAAACCTAAACCTTTCTTTTGAAAGGTTTGGTTTTTCATTTGATTCTTATTCTTGGGCATGTCTGCTTATACCTGTTTGGAAAGAAAATTGCAACTGAAACAATGCATGAATGGGAAAGGACATGGAAGAATTATTTGCTAAAGGATCATTTTTCAAAACTGTTTATTGATTGCATTGTCAGAAAGAATGAAATAAAGTAAAAACTGATCCTAGAATGCTAGTGCTGTAAAGAACACAAACATCACCTAGATCAGTTCTCTGATATCAGAATTGAGGTTACTCAGATAAAATTATACTTAGTTACTGACTAAGGACAACCAAGTAGTAACAGGGTCAGACCTGGGCTATGTTATATCTCCAAATTCATTTTGAAAAACATTCTGAAAAAAATGATTGGTTCTATTAAACAACTGCAGACAGATACCATCAGGATTAGCAAAATCATAATATGTCTTAGTGAATTGTGTTTGGGGCTTGTTTAAAAAAACTGTTCAATTTGGAATGCATGGACATATATTTTCTAATAATATATGTAGTAGTTAACTGACAGATCATAAATGGATCCATAGATAGACATACACATACATACAAGGGCTCTCCAGAAAAAAATCCAGCTATAAATGCTTCTTTTTTTTATATTACATGGCTGGATACTTTCCAAATAGCCCTCATATATAGCTATACGTATATATACAGAATTAAGTAAATGGATTTTATCTTTTTGGGGGAATTAAATTCCTTGAAAATGAAATTACTCTTCTGCTATATTTCAAAAACCTAACAGCATTTCAATTGACATTTAGAAAATACCATCTGAAAATATAAATATCACTTGTAAATTACTTACATTAAAAATAAATTTTCATTTTAGTGTTCTTCCTACAAGCCTGTAGTTTTAAAAGAACAAAACTGAGATACCTGTGTTGATTTTGTAGCTATCTTTTGATTTAAGCTTTAATGATCAGATTTAGCATGTAAAAGTGGCCCGAAGGGCCAAGATAATACACTGAAAAGATTATGAACATGATTTATTTCATGTAAACATGAAGAACAAATATTTTAATATTGAATAGTATTTACCTTTTTATAGTAAAGATGAAAATATTTGTAGTTCCAGTATTTTGAAAGTCAATGGTAAGCCCTCTTTAGATATTGTTTTTCTTATTTTTATTCTTTAAGTAGGAAATCTCTTTGCAGAACATCTATAATCTACCACTATAAAGGGATTTTTTTAAAAAATAAGGAGATGTTTTATTTATCGAAATGGCACCAGGAAGAGAAGATAGGTGATTTCTAGTTTTCTCTAATCTATCTTAAGAGCTACTCAAGTTCCAGTGCCCTGTGTGTCCAGAGAGGGGAGAAAGGGCAGGACAAGAGGTGGGATCAAGGAAGAGCAGGGAAATCCCCAAATCTCTTTCTTCCAGGTTGGTCCCACCTGAAATTACTCAAGTATCAGTCGGAACTCCTCCAGACAAAGAGCATATCTAAAGCAACCTGGAATTAGGGTGGGGTCAGGGGAGAAGCAGAAGCAGTGCCCTGTTCCAATTCCCTCATTCTTTGTTTGCTCATCCCTCAGTCTTGAGGGAAGCAGGGTAACTGATTCCAGATTCAACCAACAGGGAAGATTAGCTTGTAAATGGAGTCCGATTTCTCTGCCCATTGTGCCTCTCTTATCTGGCTCTTATAGTTGCACATGCCCGCCTCTTCCATGATGGTCCCTGAGCCTTAGAGGGGACATTCTAGGGGCTCAGTTTACAAGCAGAGACCACAGTAAGGATACCTGCACCCTAATATAAGACAAAGACAAAGAAAGTAATGAAGGCACGCAGTGACAACTGAAAGATTCTTGTGGTCCTCAGTTCGAATGTCTCTGATGATTTCATCACGTGTCAGGTGAATGCTCTATGTGGCTTACACAGCATCAGTCACTGAGACCCTTCAAGCATGAGTGGCTGTGATGACTTCACCAAAGTTTGATCATGTCATGTAGCTGTAGTCTGCAATTATAAGGTTAAAAAAAGTTTTAATTATCTATAATTCCAAGGAAAAGGATGGGAGTAAAATATTAAACATCAATTCACGGGGTTATAATCCAACACTTACACTTGAAAATTTCAGCATTCAGTCCAGTCCACAGGTGAAAAATAAAGCTTTAAAGATGGTTGATTGTATTAGAATTGAATAGTCACAATTGTGCAGTATGGTCTCCATTGAAACAATTTTTCTTTCTAAAATCACCCTCATTTTTATCAAAGATAGCCATAATTAGACTAATTTATTATGTAAGTCTAGCATCAATAAACTTAGTCTATTATTTGCGTAAGTACAAGAATAGCAACAGATCATATAGGCTCCCTTAAATTTGCAATGCTAAAATTTCATAAGGAATCTATACTCTTATCACTATAGAGGGAATTTCTGTAGCCTACACCTGGAAACAGAAAGCTCTTCTAATTTCAGCGTAGATGACAACCTCCCCTTAGACTCAGGATAGTAATCCATTTTCCCAGCCTCTCTTTCTTCTCCTAGAAAACTTATTTGCTATTTCTTAAAAAGCTTTCTGATAAGGATCAATTTCACAAAACTTGAAATTGCATTTTTCAGATGAAAATATTCTTGAATATCTAGAAAAAGAAATGAGCTAAATATAAAAATGGGTGATTCACTTCAATTGAATAGATTCCCCAAAGTTCTGAACTTAGGTAAGAGTTCATTTGACTTTTTCATGCATTCTGTTTATAAACTCTCTGGGGTCTGGCAGTGAAAGAGTTTGAGTGACTGAAGTGAACAAAGGTTCATTATTAAGACAAAACAAGTGGAGTAAATCACTGTGGAATCACAGTATTGATTTGATGCACATCATCTTTTAACTCAGAAAATATAAGGAAAAATATTCAATTTGGATAGAGCAACATATTAACAAAATATCACTAATGATTATTTGGGGTAATGTATTTGTACTGCTTCATAAATGTCAGCCTTAGGCTCAACTAGCACCCAGATCTTGGTTTCTAATATTATTCTACAAGAAAGAGAATCAGAGGTCCTTGGAGAACAGGCTGAATCTAGAACTGGGGCAGGAAAATTGCAGACTGAACCTGGAGCATCTTATGTCTTACAGTGTCAAGAAACTTCTTATAGTGTCAAGAAAGAGCCAAATGAATAGATTCCCAGTGGCCACACCTGAAGCAATTTGAGCAAAAAAGAAAAAAAAAGTTGAATTATAACCCCACAGATAGAACAAATATCTGTGAGTCCCTACTTAGTAAATAAATTATTAGGTAAATTAATGAATGGGAAAGAGACAAATATATACTCACTTTAAGTGATGTTATCTATGTATTACTTTTTAAAGTTGAGTTGAATTATGGTAGCCATGTGTAGTATGACATTCACTCAAAAGATGGTGTTAATCAGATGAATGCTGCTAGCATCCCCTTGCAACAGGCAAAACCATCAAAGAAAATGGGGGAAGTATTGTTGTCGTTTGTGGAAGACCAGAGCATTTTGAAGTGGTATTTGAAATTCGATAACAATGTAGAAGTAGAGTGACAATCAATGGAAGCATGAGTATGAAACAGAACCTTCAGCAATACCTAACAATTGCATGTATTCGTGATAAGTTTGAGATGCATGGTACTGTGTGTGATATGCAAAAAGGCATTCACAAGTGATACAAGTGGACACTCTGGTCAGTGTTGTTTAGTTAGCAGTTGCCTGTAATCAGAAGTGTCTGAACACTGATGGTGAACACTTTGAGCACCTCTTGTAATGGCAGAAGTCAAACATGACTTGTATTCATCTTTTGTTACTGGTATATATTGAGTATTACAATTTTAATACAGATTTTTCCTTTCTTAAAATGTGTATACATTGTTTAGCCAGTGAAAGTCAGTGGCAACATATTTGAAAGGCAGAAAAGATGCCATTGTTTTCCAGTGGCAGTCATGGACAGAGATTGGATAAAGGCAAATGGCAACTCAGTTTTCTTTCTGAGACTCAATTTAGTGCTACAAGTTGCTAAGATCATTTATGGCGATAGCCTTCTATTTTCAGTATTCACGGATTTCCTAAAGGCCAGAAGTGGTATCAATGATCTGTGTTTCTCAATTTTTCCAGTTGTTCTGTATGTCCTATATAGATATCCTTAGGTGAAGAAGTAACAGAAATAGAGCATGATGTAGACTTCTGAGGTACTTACTATTAATGTTCTGTTTTTAAATCTGGGTCCTGTAGCATGAGTCTTTTTACAATAAGATAGTGCATCAAGCTGTACAATTATGATATGTATAGTTTATACATACACATTATACTTCAATTAAAAATTTTTAGTAACAATTTCTACTCAAAAGATATAGGGTAGCTTCTATTATTCTGGCTGATCTCAGACTGATACATGGAAATCAGTAAATGAGAGCTATATTCTTACTGCACATCTCTTCAGTCAGCCTTTCTGCATCATTTAGCTGTGTTTGCCACCTGTTTTATGTGACATTTGACAAGCTTCACTTCATTTTCCGTTGTAAAAGTCAGCTGAAGAAGACATGTATTTCGTCCTTCTTTAGTGTTCTTACCCAAGTATTCACCATTTCTGAGTCTTTTTTCTTATTCTCACGTTAGTGCTTTAGTGCTCATTATATAGTCGTGAAGATTTTACCCTCCTCTGCATGAGCTGACATTAATGTTGAAGTCTTTATCCTCATTTTTCTGGTGATGGTAAATATACAATATAGTTCATATACTATGTGGTAACTTACAACACCATCGTTGAAAAGAGGACTACAAAACTATTAAAGGAAGGTATATAAAATAAATATTCAGATATCCAAACAGCAGACTTTATGCAAGGTCTAGGATATTCTTTATGATGATTCAAGTTTCTAGGAAAAAAGACATTTCTTTTTTCAAAGAAGTTTTGCAACTCTGTAAAGTGTTGCATATTACTTTTTATTGGATAGCTAACATGCAAGCCAGAAGTTCTTATTCTTGCGTCTTCATTCTCTAGGGTTGATAAAACAGTAGAGCCAGGCTGGCTTAATCATTAATTGTGTAGCATAGCCATGAAGTAGAACACTCAATCAGCTCCTGCCCACTAATCTTTCATATTTGCTCCCTCTCAGAAATGTATGTTTATGGAGGTATTGTTTTCCATGACAAGCCTCTTTCATCTGTACTGTATACGTCATCTGGCCTATGAATGTTCTCTTATATATTACTGTTCAGCTCAAGAGGAAAAGTGTTTGCAACAACATAGTCAGCAGAAGTGATCCAATCTGTAACTACAACCTATAAAAGAACACTTTACTTACCATAAAGGCAACCAGGTATAAAACTACTGCCTTTTCTCATTTCTTAGTGAAAAATTTTATGTGAATCAATATTCAATTGAATCACATTTTTTTCTTTACAAATCTTTTGAAAAAAAAAAAAAAGGTAATTGTCTTTTCCATTTTACCAAACCTTTTGCTCTCCCTGTTTGGAGCCATTGCTGAAACATTTCCATCTGTTACCTTTACCTATTTCTCTCTGAAAGGGGAATCAGTGATTAGAGCCAGACTGCTGAGGTTCATAGCCTGGCTCTGCCACTTACTTACTAGTTGTGTGATATTGAGCAATTTGCTCAACCGTGCTGCTCCTTTTCCTCATCTGTAAAATGAATACGGTGATGGAACCTATCTAATGATGTTGAAGAAGGAGCAAATGAGTTAAGATTTATCAAGTGTGAGAAACTGTATGTGATGTAGTAAAAGTTATATCAATGTTAGCTTGTTGATATAAGTAAAGAAGTGCCTGCCTGCCTACATACATACATACACACATACGTACATCCAAACATGAATACATAACAGTTTCAGGGACATGGTTCATTGCTCAGCTCTGTGCTCCATGTGATTGGCCTACAAGTCCATTTTGGTCAGTGTTAAATCTTTTGTCTTCAACAGTTCCTGGCATGAAGTTAATGTTCAAGAAAAAAGTAATTAAACAGATTGAACACATTTAAAGTCACAAATTTAATATGATATCCTTAGCTTCTCTCAAATTTTCATTTTCTGGTTGAGAACAATCACTGCTTTAGGCTTAGTTGCTTTCTCTTTATTTTCACAGTAGCACCACTAGCCAGTTTCTCTTAGAGTCTGTTTCTCATGAGAGACGAGTACTTATCGCTACAAAAGAGTTCACTGGATATGCAACATCAAATAGAAAACAACAAAGTCCTGTTGCACTGGATAGGCTGTGAGGTCTGCCGGTCTCAGTTACCAGCCGAGACCTCTTCTGATCCCCGGCCTCAGTGCGGGCACTTCAAATGCGCGCTTCAAGCAAATGACGCTTTCGGACATGTCACCTGCAGAATCAGAAGTTGGTTGTCATAAACACAGATGTGAATTCATTTTATAGTCTACTGTAATTCTAGATTTTAAAGCTGCTTATAATTTTTAATTTTTCTAGAAGGAATACGTGTTCATAAAAATATTCATGTAGTCTTTCAAACATAATAAAGCTGGAAATGTAAGAGTAAAAAATAATTCTTTCAGATGCTTTTTGTATATTCTATTTTAACTTTATGAGTGTGTATTATATATGTATATATCATGAATATATTAGCAGATATAAGTATATAAGGAAACAGGGGTAATGAACTTTGCTTGAAATAATAGCTTCATGAGAAAATACACACATACCAAAGGAAGTTATAAATGTTCATCTGAATAAGCCTCTGACGAAAGAAACAAATTTACTGAAATAGATTTGGAATACGATATCACATATAGTTAAAATATTTAATGCAGGTGGAATTATTGTCATAGAATCTATATTCCACTTTCTCTTAATGTGTTATGTGTCCGGACAAGTGAGTCACCTTGGTCCTCGGTAACAGATGGTTCTCGGTATGCATTTAAATTAAAATATAACATGTCTTCCCTTTGAAGTCAATTCAAAAGAAAGAAGGGACTCAGTGACTTTTAAGCAAGATGGATGCTTTTTCTGACTTTGTGGCTGACTAATTCAAATCTTGATTACATGGGCTATCCCAAGCATCAATACTATATTATCAATTTTAGAGATAAAAGCTCTATTCAGGGGTGGAAGGGAGTCAATTTTGATTGTGTTAAGAATGCATATCCTACCTTCCAAACTGTAATTATTTGTTAGATATAATTTTTGCTAATTCTTGTTACAAAGACCAGGTAAAATATAGTTTTTCACATTTAGTTCTTATTAATGTTACTGGTTTTTTGTACAGGGCACAGTAAGCTATTAAGATACTCTGATTGAATCACTAAAGGGGACTGTTTTAAATATAAAGGAATAATCATCTCTTCAAAATGACATAGCTGCTATACTTTTTAGAGGTGGAAAGCCTAGGAGGGATGCTTACTTACCTTTAAAAATGCCATGATAAGGCATATACAAAAGGACATGAAGAATATTTGGGGAAAGAAAGACCTAGATCATTAGTATGATACTATATCCTCAAAACACAGAGTGGTAACAAAAGTCAATGTTGGGTAGGAACCTCTGGATATACATCTTGGTTGGACAGAGCTGAAGACAGTTGTAAGAAATTCAATAGGTTGTAAACTTAAAAGGTTGGTGGGTATGTCAGTCTTGTCTCACATATGGTTGAGAATCCACAGTAGTAAGCTAAGAATGGATGTTTCTTGGGATTGGGTTCAAAACAAAGATAAAGGTGGGCAATGGGAAGTGAATAGGTGCATGGTGTTGAAAGACAGAACTCTCTTTTTGGATACAACCAGACAGAATTGTCAAATACAATTTGAGCTTGATAAGAAGCACTAAAATAAATTACGTTTTTAGGAGCTAGTGAATCACATTGGTCTATTTTATCTGTTAATTTACTCATCATTCCCTACTTTTGATAATATGTAGAGAATGCCAGAGAACACAGACCCTGAAAATACAGAGAGAAATAAAACCACACATGAGTTTACAGAAGCAAATGGTTAGAAATATATAAATAAGTAATTACTAACTATTGTGTGTAATAGGAAAGAAAATAATTGTGTGCTCTGAGATACTATAATAGGGGGTGGGCAGGGGTAGGAATTTAGATAAATATTTCAGAGAGGGTTATTGAAACTGAGATCTGGAGGTGGAATTACCCAGGCAGTAAGTGGGGAGAAGAACCTCCCAGATAAAGAGAATAAGAGGTTCAAATGCCCTTGAATCAGGAAAAGTCTTGCAAGCTTTTCTGAAACAAGGTAGCCAGGAAAATGCAGGGAGGCTTCCACTTTGGAAATAGAGTGGGTAATATTAAGGTGAGGATGGAGAGGTAGGTCAGTTCTGAAAGGCCTTGTAGATAATTAAAAATTTGTAACATTTTATCTATTCTCTTTGCAAGTAAAAACCATTCGGTGTTTTGAGAGAGAAGTGATGTGACCTGATATCCTTCTGGAAGCTGTGACAAGATGGATGGAAAGGATATTAAAAAGTCAAGAGTGGAAAAGCAGTAGCATTTGTCTGAAGTAGTGACAAGGATGGGGACAGTGTCAATGAGAAATATTGGCAAGTAGACAGATTCTGTAGTATGTCAGAATGCTGAAAGCATTAGGGAAGCCATCAGAACTCTGGGACCAGGAATGACATGGGCCTGCCTGGCAGGCTGGACAGCTAAGCTTTGATGAGTGATAAGAAGATATGTGTAATTAATTTTAAGTCATGCTGAGATCTATGAAATAATGGCAATTACTGCTAACACCTACATGTGCCAAAAGAACAGTGGGGATCTGTCTAGGCCTTAAATTTATGAGTTCTACATACAGTAAAGAGTTGTTGAAATCATACAATTAGTAATCTAGTTAAATCATTGAATCATTGGTAAATTAGAATTTTCTCAGCCAGTCTCTGAATCCATCCATATTTATAATGTTGTTTCTTTGGGAGGAAAAAAAGATCATTGTACATTAGAAGGTCATGTAAAGTAGAAAGTTGTCAAGGAGAATCCGTTCTGCAATTTGATAAATAAAAGGTCCAAATAGAGCTGTTCTATCAAAGGTGAGACTTAGAACTTCTACCAAAACAATTTGACTTAAAAAAAAAATTTAACATGAATATAAGATGTATTCTTGATTTTAAAACAAAGAAACCAGAAACTTTTATAAAACTAGAATTAGATATCAAATCTCTGAACATAATTAAGGTTTAAGATGAGAATTAGGATCAGGGTTAGGATGAGATTTAGAATTAGAGTAAGAGATTATCTTAAACCAATAACAGTACATTGTTAATAGTGAAAATATAGGTTATTCTTATTAAAATCAGGACCAAACAAGGATTTTTTAAATGAAAATTTATTCTTGCTTTATAAATATTAGTCAATGTAATAAGTAGTATAAATATACAAAAATGGGGAAGTTATTATTTTTACATACTATATACTTGTATGTCTAAAAGTTCAAAAGCATCACTAAAAGATTGTGAAAATAATAATAAAATACAATAAAGTGGTTAAAAATTAATTTGACTTTAAAAATATGGCCAAGGAAAGTTTTTAATGTACTGTTTACTCATATAAGCCATATATAAAAAAAAGTCAATGTAATTTTAAAAAGATTTATTTTTATGTACAAACATACAAAATGTTCATGGTATATTGTTACCTAGAAATGCAAGTATATTTAATATTTTATTTTTGAAAAAAAAAATCCTAGCATCATACAAAGAAGTATTATATGTTTCTTAAAAAATGTCTGGCAGAACTCATATTAAAATTTTAAATAGTTGCTTTCTCTGAATGATGTAATGGACAGTAGTATAAAGAGTTGTTATATCTTATGTCACAAAATTATCTATTGTTTTTATGACAATTATGTTTCTCTTAAGTAAAATGCTTTAAAAATAAAAATTATTTCAGGACAATATATTTTTTTATAAAATAATATAAACTTTAATTACATTTTTATTAAGTTAACATTTTGTAATATGTGAAAATAAGTATTACTTGCCTGTGTAAAAAAGAAGAAACATGAATATTGCTTCTTAAAATGTTCACTATATCTACTTTAAAAATTCAGATCCACATACTCATTTTTCAATGTACATTTTTCCAAACTGCATAAAAATTAATATTTTTGTGGCAATTATTGGTGTCCTACTTATAGTCTTTTCTAAATCAAAGTTTTAGACATTTAAAACACATTGTAGGAAATGTTCACCTATTCCAAGAAAAAAATACAAAATGATATAAAAACAAAAGAAAAAAAATAGTTGTCTCTCTCTATAGGTCTTCTCGTTCCCAAAACAGACTTAAAATGTTACCAACTGCCCAAGAAAAAAAATAAATTAAATGACAATTTTATTATTTGTTCATGAATAAAATACTAGACAATTAAAATAAATGGATCTATGTTTTAGTGATATATTATTAAAATACCTGTAAGCTTTAGAACTATCAAAAATATTTTGGTTGAGTTTTAAATGCTCAACTAAATTACCTTGCTTTAGGTGAACATAATTTAATGACAGTAATATCCACTGTTTCTCACTTTGCCTTTTATTTCAATGCTAAATTTCATTGCACAAAACTCTTAGTTCAATTATTCTAGCTTCAGTAATTGCTAAAGAAAAAAGCTATATATTTCTATGAAATAGAGGTATAAATTTCAATTCAGAACTCAATATAACATAAATAAATTCTAAAAACTTCCCTCGTCTTTCAATATAACTGTTGGAAATAGCATTTGTAGACTTTAATAGGCATTCGGTGCATTATTTCTAAGAAAGCCTTATATTTAAAGTGAACATTCATTATCATCAATTCCACTCAATATTGCAACTAAAATTAGAAACTGAATAGACATGTGTATTTGAGTGCATCTTCATTTGTAGTTTTAAAAGATCTATTTTAAATTTCTTTCAGGGATTTTTTTAAAAATATAAAACAAACAAAGCAAACTAAAATTAGCAACTTACTTTAGCAGTAAGTTTCAAGGGTATTTAATAGTCAATGTGTTCTGCCAATCTGTGTTCTTTTTAAATTATTTGAAGCAATTATTTTACAATTATTTAATAAGTCACATTGTATCAGAATACTCTTTGAGTAAAATTTTTCTTTTATAAAATGTGCAAGCTATTTGAAAATGCTTATTTCTTTCTCACATTGTCATATGCAAAACTAATTTGCAAAGGACAAGTAACATATGAAAAAATATGTGCATAAATGAAGAGAAAAACAGATAGCAAATAAGAAGCTAGAAAAAAGGAAACATTTCTTTCCTATTAAGTTGATGAACTAAACTTAATAAAATTATTGGAACAAAACCTTCAGTAGTGAAGAAATAAAAAGTGTTTCTTGGAATGAAATAGTTCTTTCAACCCAAGACAATATGTCAGAAACTGTTGAACCACCGTCAGTGGATAAAAATTTAATTCAATTTGTCTCTTTAATGTGTAGATGGAAAGGGTATTTTGTAATATTGACTGTTAAACAGGAGAAGACTCCCTAACCATCTTAACATAAGTAAAGGACGAAATTCTCACAAGTTATTAAGTTCAGATAATTTGATTGGTAATAGAGAAGAAAAAAAAAACGCACTTACTCCCTACTTGATACAGAAGAAAAAAGGAAGCAGAATTGCACAAGGTTTTTGAATAATAGTCACACTCCTCAAATGTAATAATATATGAGCATATTAACATTCATCTTGGCCCTTAAAAACAAATACTACTTCATTCAATTCAAGTAAGTATTTCCATGACCCTCTGTCAGACACTATTGATGTGACCTTAGGCAAATAAGTTTTTCTCTCTCAATTTGAGTTTCCTCATTTGTGAAAATGGGAATAATAACATTTCTGTTGTAGGACTTATTGGGATTAAACAAGATCAAGCATGTGAAAGCTTTTAACCAAGCACCTGACAGACAGAAGATTGGGGTGGGTTGGGAGTAATAAATGGTAGTTTCCTCACTCACGGGGACATTAGGTAATTGTGAAGTTACCAGTATTTTGCATTCTCTAAAGAAAAGTTATACCTTATAAAGGAAACACATGAATAAATAAATTTCTGGGAGTTTAGATATTGGACTAGGATTTTATGTTCAAGCTAAATATCTCTTTAAAAAATCCCCTACACAATGTTTCTAAGAGTAGACAGTTATTAGAATGATTGATTGGGAGCTAGATCAGAGATTTCAAAACAGGCTTACAAAATAAAGCTGAATAAAGTTTTTCATCCCCAAGTCATTTAATTCAAATATCATTTGGCCTTAATAATTGCACCTAAGACCAAAAAGATATTGATGGTTGAAAGAATTCAGTGTGTCTCTACTTTTTTAAATCTTATGTAACCTTCCATATTTTAAAGCTCAATTATTATTATCGCCAAAAGATTTTTAGAGCCTTTTTTAAAAATTTTATTTTACTTTATTTTAAATTTGTTGGGATGACATTGATTAGTAAAAATTACATAGGTCCTAGGTATACAATTCTACATTACATCTTCTATGTGTTGTATTATGTGTTCATCAAAAAACCAGCACAAAACGCCCAGCCAGATCAATTACAAAATTATGTCCAAAACGGGGAGGATGGATTGAGATTCCTCTGGGACTATATCAAACATAATAACATCAGAATAATAGGTGTGCCAGAAGGGACAGAGGAAAACTAAGGGATCAAGAAATTATTTAGAGCCTTTCTTAATGTAATAATCACTAGATTCAAATTTAAAATTACATCATGGTATGGTAAGAACTGCAGTAGAAATTTAATTCATCATTCCTGACAGATGGTACGGAATATACAGGGGATGTCTAGCAGAAGTAACACCTTTTTTATGAGCTGGTAATCTATACCAAATCTTTTATTATAAAATCATAAGCATGTAATTCTGTAACATAACAATATTTTAATTACTTAAAAACAGGTGTTACTTCAGCCAGACCCTGTATATGGTCAGTAACATGAAAAGCACATCTCTCTTGAAAAGCAGTGGGGAGAAGAGATGAAGGATATCCTGTAGTTGAGGTGATCAAAAAGGAATGAGAGAAGAGACTTGGGGAAGGAGCAAGTAAGTACAATAAAAAAAAAGGGGGGAACACAGGAAAACAAAGGTCTTTCTGACTTGGTCATTTGTCACTTGAGCAGAAAGGAGGGAGGGCTAAGGTCAGCGGGGAGAAGAAGGCATAGAGTACAGCATCAGGTTAGAGTTACCCTGGCTCCAGGGAAACCTGAACTCCAGTAGGAGAGCAGGTATATATAAGGTCATCCAAAGACCTAAAAAAAAAAAAGAGGAATTGGATATCAGAAAACATTTTGTGATGTTGTAATGAGATCTCTATGGTGGTGGACTCATCATGCCCTGAGGAATACAATGCAGGTCCTGTCATTTGAAACTTGTTGAATTAGAGAGGGAAATCTACTTGAATACCCTATGAGGAATGACTCTGATAACATCACATCATTTCTCTTAGGGTTAAAAAATTTCCAAATTTTGCTTCATTTTGTGACTCAGGAGCCCACTAAGCAGAGGTACCTGAAGTCAGTAATTCAGAAGTATTACTGTATGTGTTTCTATAGAAGTGGCTTTTGTTTGGATTTGTGTTTGTTTAAAGATCTTGTGACTCCACATTTCCTTTCTTTATCTAAACTTAGCCAACTGTGAACTCAGAGTCCCTCAGATAACTGGACCATTCAATTAGGGAAGCTATGTAGCTTGCACTTGGGTAATTGGCCCTTTACATTGGACATTTAAGGGAATGAAGTAGAAATGAGAAATAGACACTCTTGATTGCTTCTCATAGTTGATTTATCATCTTCGTAGCTCTCTGTGGGGCAGGCTGTTACTTTGTGATAGCTGTCATACAAATCAGACGATTTTTGTCACTCACCATAGTGAGACATTTCCTCTTCCTAGGGATGCATATTTGTGCAGTTTTGCGTTAACAAAGAGAAACAGTGTTTTCAAATAGCCTAATATTTTTCAATGGCAGGACAGAAATAGAACAAAGCACCTAAGCAGCATTCAATTTTTCTTAGCAAACTGAAACTACCTTGTTTTATTTTGATAAATGATGCTAATGAAGCTTGGAGACTTTTACAGGTGTGCAATTCTTCATTTCACTACACTGTTTTCCATTATTTTCTGTTAAGGCACCTACATGCTTTTAAAAGTCTGTTTGACAGCCAACTTTCCCACAGCATTGTTTTTGGCACAATATATTTAGAAAATGAAAAATCAAAGACGAATCTTCCCCCAAAATTCTCTTTCTTCCCACGGTGCTTCTCATCCTCATTTTTTCTGTTGCAAATAGGTCAGTGAAGCCTGGGGCTTTGTCCTTTCCCCAAATTGTCAAAACAAGCAAATGTGAACTCACTTTTTTTTTTATTTTTAGGATCAGAGTCCATGTTTGAGGGTCAGATCACTTTTACTGACTTAGTAGAAAAAAAGGAGGATATGAAAAAAATATCGTAGGTAAGCAGAGCCTACCTTTGCAATTTGATCATGGATGATATTACTTCTTGTAGCTATACTGTTTACCAGTTTGTTGTAGAAGTATTTTATGAGGTCCTACTAGTAAATGAATTTGTGGAGGTAGAAATATATAACATCTGGGAATATCGTCAAGATGGTCTTCACCTTGAAAGTTAGTTGCCTTATGATCACTCACAGAGTTTCTAGTCTTTTTTGTCTTCATCTTGAGAGATGGGGAACTTAGCAGAAAAGGCTGGCTTAACGAAGTGCTCTATACTTAGGGATTGATTATTCTAAAAAGTAACCAAGAATATGGACAGGGAGTAAAATAGGGACTGCATCCCTTACTCTTTTTTTTTTCTAATCTTGTTGACCACAGGAATGGATGTGTCTGGTCAGAAGGACTCCTGGTGACTAACTGGGCTCAAACTTACAGTCTAGTACTCTTTGTTAAACAGGGGCCTCTCATGCTGTCTGTGCTTCAGTGAAAACCTGCACTGAGCTGTAAGCCTCCTGCACTGTGCTCCTGCCATCTGAGCTGGTCATTCTAAAGGAATTCCTAGAATCATACATGTAATTCAACCAATAGAACTGAGATCTTGCCCATTTAATTGGAGCTGTGCAATTATAACCCCATTTGCATCTTCGCCAACCAATCAGAAAAGTACTGTCTGACCAATCAAGACAGTGTTTTTTGGATCAATCAAACTATAAAGATTTGGAGTCCTCATTTGCATGAGTATGGACCAATCAGGGACTGAGGGTGGGTAGTCTTCTCCATGTAGGCTAGCTTCACCTCTGTCTTGATAGAGCACACTTTCCCTTTCAATGGAAGACTGTGTTTCCTTGGCTGAGGCTGAAGCACTAATGACATCTTGCTAGACCAGAGCAGAGAAAAGCCTTCTGGGCAGACCAGACTGGAGCAGAGCTGTCTAGCTAGAGAGGGCTAGAGCTGCAACACCAGGCCAAGCTGCTTCACCCAACAGCCACTTCAAACACAGGGCCACCCATAGCCATGCTCGTTCATAATTGAACTGTAACACTATTGAACTGTACTAAAGCCGTGCTGTTCTACAGCCATGCTGTGCCACAGTGAACTGTTTGTACCAATTAGTGTCTCTTTCATTACACCCCAAAGTGGGGGTTCCTGTTGGTGTTGAATTGGCACCACTGACCATTGGTTGATAATCTTTTGATCAGATCAAGGACAGATACCACAATACTGACGAACTATGGCCACACATAGGACCACAACTGATTTCTTAAATATACACCTTTATGTTGTTTGTGTGGAACTATAGAAATATTGTGACTAATTTAAACGTTTCAAATAGTTAAATATGTGAAAAGAGTGAAAATCACCCATATTTCATTTCTTGCTCTCTATCCCCAAGTGAAACTCTTTTCAATACATATATCCTTTCAGGAATGTTTTAGGGCCTACGTAAATATCCTAATAGAAATAGTATCATCGTGGCCATACTTGGAGTGGTAATGTACTCAGCCTTTTCTAGATCTTGTAATAGATTTATGACCCTGTCAAATTTTCTCATTCATAATATGAAATGATTCTGCCAATCAACATGTAGCCCATGCTGGCAGCTGGACACTGAGTATCAACTCTGTTATTTTCAATTACATTCTAGCTCAGCTTATCTGCATTCCTAGGAGTGAGACAGGAAAAGTATGGTGGTAGAATGTTGTCTCCATCATATTTTCTAAACCATGGCTTATTTGGTTTATATGTCAAACTTAGAGGCAGTTTGAAATATGAAGTTTCTTATTAGATCTTTTAGCATTTCACTTAATCACAGAACAGGAAGGAATCAGAGCAATAATGCAACCTTATACTTCTATAGAAGTGAATGCTTCTGTAGATGTAGATCAGTTAAGAGTCTTGCCTAAGGTTATACAGCTCATTAGTGGCAGGTCTAGATTAGAACACTTAGTCCAAGTTATGTCCAATTACACATTATTTTCTGGGATGAATTGATACTTACAAATAAAGATTTGGGGTTATAGTTTTCCTGCATTACTTTTTTTATTTTTCAGTAGCTCCCTGGCTGGGAATTGAACCCAGGCTGCAGCGTTGGGAGCCCCGAAACCTAGCCACTACACCACCAGGGAACTCCCATGTATTACTTTTTAAAATCTGCTTTGTATCTTTTTTTTTCATCATAAAGAAAAACTCCATAAATTGACTATGCTTCTATAGCAGCAGTCACAACCATCTGAAATATGCAGCTCCACTTAAAGTAGACCTTTGATGGCTGATGATATAGATTTTCTACAGATCTTGTGAAAGCACATTTCTTCTGTGCTAATTTTCTTGTTGGCATTCTGATATTGACTCATTCTAGTCCTACACACGTCTCTTAGTTATGTTATCCCAACAACTCCACTTTGTCCCATTGTCAGAATGGTATATAACCTTAGCCTACAAATTATATAAAATTAATTTCTTTGCAAATTCAAAAGATTTAACTTGCTTCAAAATTTTATTATCTAGTATGTGCTATGGCCCCATAACTTATGTTTTGTAGACTATGTAAGCCTATTTGATATCAGTTCTCTTATGGTTGCCATGTGTTCCTGGCTTCAGACACTGAGTGAGGTGGAATTCTTTATATAAACAACCTGCAGTGCTTATGTGGTAATGCTCAGAGTCTGTCTATACAGAGGTCACAAGAAAGAAAACTCTCCAAGACTTCATGAACTCATCTAAAATACCCCAAGAGGATTTAAAATTATTAAAGCTTTCTTCTCCGACTGTGGGACCTGGGTGACATTATTGAGCTGAGGTCATTTTGAATAGGGTCTATAAGAATAAAGTTGATAAGCTATTCTTCTAGCAGGTATGATCTTGGCATTTTGTTTCTCAGAATGTTAAAAGAGCTACTCTAAAGAGCCTTGGAAGTGTGGCTTCTATATTTTATTGATGTGAATCACAGACTTCTCCTTTCATGCCTGGCTATATTTTTGTACTAGTTGCTAACAAATTACCTAGGCCTAAAGAGTAATAAAGAATGAAAGAATGCAAATCCTTGTGTATCTTATCTCTGGCTTTTAAGTATATAATATAATATCACAATAAATACCACATGTAACATCACAACTGACATGCTCAAGGCAACTGTAGACACCAAACTATTTATAGGCAATTATCATAAATTAAGACTAACGACACCAGTTGTTCTTATTCCTCTCGATTTAAAATTTTCACTTTAATCCTGATTCTCTGTAACTGCTTTTGATGCCTTAAATTTTGGCAGTTAGTTTGAATTCTCTTTTGGATTAATATAAAGTACTTACCATTCAGCTCTTGTTCATATACTGCTGATTTTGAATCTCCAGAATGCATATGAGAAATTCTCCTTCCAAGCCTTGATTCTAAGTAACACGACTGGTTGGTTTAGTACTTTCTCGAGAAGGCATTTAGATAGTGTCAGCTTTCCTCAGAAACTACTCGATCTCTGTCCTCTTGGATTTACCAACACCAGTCACCCCCAACAAATTTAAGGTGCTCATAATGATGCCTAGAATGATCTGCTGGTTCTCAAACCTCAACCATTTATTCAGTATCTTTGGAACTAATTTTTTTTTTCAGTTTATTGTTCGTGCAAGTAGAATGTGCAATACAGGGAGTTCAAATCTTTACTGATGTCATTTACACAAAGATTATAATCATTTTGGCAGCAAGTTTATAAGCCCAAGGTTACAACTTTTATTTTCTGGAAAATATGTCTAGTTTAACAACAAGCATTATCACTGAAAACTGCAGAACAAGAAAAATGTCAACCTTGATGTATGGGAATTTGTAAAAGCATAAAAGAGTTTAGAGATAGTGGTGAAGTGCTCACAGAAGTGAGATCAGGTGAAAGGAGAATCTCAAGGTACCACATGCATGTGAAATGAATACAGCTCTAGGAGAGGAGACCCAAAGCAGGATAATAAATCTGAAGGATAGAAAGCACCCTGTCACTGCTTTTTCCATGAGCTCAATTCCTGCACAGCAATGTAAGAACAAGATATGAGAGGTCCAGGAAAATTTTTGCTTATTCACTTTATCCTTTCCTCTTTTCTTTGTCCTTCTTCAAATAGATTACAGGGGTTTTTTTGTCAACCCGTAATAACATCGACTAGGTAATCCATCACCGGAAAGATTTATTTGGGAAAAGTTAAAAAAAGAAAAATGTACTGAGACCCTGAGAATATGGGTTCCTGGCCGGCCACGTGCACACTCTGGCTTCGTTCCAAGACAGAGGATATATATATATATATATATATATGTGTGTGTGTGTGTGTGTGTGTGTGTGTGTGTGTGTGTGTGTGTGTATGGATACAGTAAGTTGAAACCATAGAGTTTACAAACAGAATGTTAGGACAATAAGAGTTCCAAGAGTTCAGATCCGCCCACAGACCTCCCAGCTTGATCAGATTTCTTAAAATCCCAGTCCTACTTCATCATTTTCAAGTGAATTTTCTCCAAATCTGTTTGAAATAAGAATGAAAAATGTAACCATGCAAAACAAGTAAAATATAGGAACTTAGCCCTGATGATTTGGAAAGAAGCCAGGAAACAAAATGTTGGTGGAAAAGATACAATCCATGCTTGCTTGTCCATTCAACAACTATTTTAGTGAGGTCCTACTTGTGCTAGACTTTGTACAGTGTCCTGAGCATCCCAAGGTAAATAATACATTGTCCCTTTCCCCAAGGAATAAATAGTCTATAAGGAAGACTCAGATAATCAAGGTCTGTAATAGGGAAATGTACTAATTACATTGATGACAATGAGGAGAAATGAAGTTTTCTGAAGTGGATCAGAGAAAATCTCATTAGAGGTCTCATGGTAGACATTATCTGGGAATGGGAAAGGAGAGAAAAAGGAAAAATAAATTACAGATTTTGTGTGTGTGTGTGTGTGTGTGTGTGTGTGTGTGTGTAGAAACAGAGTCATAGATGATTCATAAAATGATTGTCAAGGAATAAGAAATGTGGAATAAGGAAAGAATTCTGCAGACAAGATCAACTATTGGGAGACAAAAGATGGGCCATTGGAGCCAAATATTCCATTACTTTCAGTCAGAGCATTACTAACTGATACATGGTAGCAGAAATAAGCAACTTCTGGTGGATTCATAGCCAGTCAATAACCCAGACACCAGATGTTTCTTTTTCTACACCCCACATTCTGATCCCAAATTCCAGACATTCTTTCCTCACAGTCCTATACATGAAAATGCCTTTTCATTTCCTTGGCTTCCTATTCAGTTCAAGTCAAACTTGAGGAAGTCATTGATTGAGAAATTTTAGGAAGAGGGAGGAGAGTGTTATTTCCTTGATATTTGCAATTAAAAAAAAAAACAATTCTTCAGGTATAGATGAAGATACTGACAGTTATCAATCAGTTTGAAAGATCTGAGGGGTATGGAAAGGCATGGTCAGTCTTTTCTATAAATACCTTTTAATTGTATTTTAATTATATCCTGCTCTATAACTTCTTAGTACTTTTTCTTACCCTTTTTTTACCCTTTCTATAAATATATGATATATATGATGCATTTGGAAGGAGAAAGTGTTGGGGTGGAAGCAGAGATGAATAATAATGATTGGATGCATTGGGAGATGTTCCCATCCTACTTTTGTCTTCTTGGAAGATTAAAACTGAACCTAGTGTATTTTGCTTATATGTGGAACATAAAACTTAACTAAGAAACAAAGATTCATGAACACAGTCAATAGTTTAGTGGTTACCTGAGGGGAAGGGGGAAGGGGGCGTGGGAGGAGGGAGGGCGAGTCAAATAAATATATGGTGATAAAAGGAGAACGGACTCTGGGTGGTGAACACATTACACTACATGGACACTGTATAGTAGAATTGTACACCTGGATCTACATAATTTTTACTAACCAATATCACCCCAATAAATTAAAACGAACGAAAAAACTGACCCTAGTGTGAGTCGAATGTCAAATGCCTAGGCGGGACCTCTGCCGTCCTCTGCCACACGCGGGGTACGGTTTATTGCTTTCTCATTTCCCTTTGGCTTTCTTCTTCCGCTGCCGGAAACCCTGCATACCTAATGTCTTTATACTGCTCGCTGGTTGCAATAAAGTCGTTTCCACTGACCTGATCATCTCAGACACTCCCAGTGTTCTAAAATAACATCATTTCATGCCTGTTTCCCTCTTCTCCAGTCCCCTGCTCTATCAGTGTTGGCAGCTAAGAAACACGGGAACAAACAGTGATACTGAAGTGCACCTGAGGAAGCACCTACATTAAGTCTAAATGCCTGCAGATTAACGTGAAGCAATTCCCTTCTCAGACTGTTTAAGAGAAGTGTGACAAGCCCAGGGAGGCGATATTTTGGGGAACATATCCTGGTCTTTGAAAATGACCTAGGCTGAAATTTTATGGGTTAAATAACAGTCTCTGATACTTGCCATTCTAGAACAATCTGTTAAAGATCATTTTACCTAATTAATTTATTTGTAATATATTATTATGTTCCAGCAGTCTACTTTGGTGAAACTAGGCTTTTAAAATGTCAATTACTGGGGAGTTCCCTGATGGTGTAGTGACTTAAGGCTTCGGCACTGGCGCTGTCAGTGTTGCAGCCTGGGTTCGATTCCCGGTCAGGGAGCTACCCACATACCAGAAAGCAAAAAAAAAAAAAAAAATGTCAATTACTCATTTAAAAAGTATCTCTGTGTCCTAGTTTTCCTGATAATGCAGTACCTAGATATAACAAATTTTGTGCTTAAGTCTGGCCTAGTCAGCAAAGTGTGCCTAATGTTCAGTAATTTGACCCTTAGTTTTCCATTCTCTAATAAAAAGAGAAAAAGAAACATGACTTGATTTTCAATTTGCAGTTCTCTCAAGTAACTACTTTGACTCAAGTCTCCCTGACCTCTGCCATCTTCCTGTTTACCTCTTGTTTCTCCTCCAGAGAGACAATATCACATATTTTTTAATCTGGAGTATTTCTCTATTTGTCCATTTTTCTTTTGAAAATGCATTCAAAAGAGATGACAAGGTATAGCCAGGGCAGTGAAAGTATTATTATCATGGATCTCTGTCATCATACATTTGTCAAAACCCACAGAGTGTACAGTACAAGGAGTGAACCCTAATGTAAATCATGGACATTAGCAATAATATATTAATATTGGCTTTTCAGTAGTAACAATTTACTACACTAATACAAGATGTTAAAAATAGGATAAATTGGAGAAGCTGTAGGGGTATATGGGAATTCTGTACATTTCACTCAAGTTTTTTCATGCAAAGCTGAAACTGCTGCAAATAATCTATTCATCTGAGAAAAGTTAAACATACACCTTGCTGATCCAACCTTTCCACTTCTAGATATTTAAGAGAAATGAAAACATATGTCCACACAGATTTACACACAAATGTTCATAGCAGTTTCATGTCTAATAGCTCAAACTGGAAACAGCCCAAACGTGCATCAACAGATGAGCGGATAAATAATTGTGGAAAATGCACACAATGGAATACTACTCAGCAATAAAAAGGAAAGAAGTATTAGAGGAACCTCTGAATAATTATGTGGAGTAAGAGATCAGATGAAACAGAGAAAGGGATTATGAAGGAGATGAGGAATCTTATGGTGATAATGGATATGTTTATTATCTTGACTATAGTGATGGTTTCACGGACTTGTATGTGTGTTACAATTTATCAAATCATCTGCTTTACATATATGCAGCTTCCTGTATATTCATATCAATTATATAGATGATGAACTGTCAAATTGCACAGCTGGAACCTATGTAATTCTTATTAATCAGTGTCACCCCGATAAGTCTAGATAGATAAATAGATTGATAGATATAGACAGAGATTCAAAAAACTTTACACCTTCCTCTGCTTTTGCTCCTTACCCTTGTTCTTCCCTATACTTTCTACCCTTCTGAGACCAAACACCAGACCTAAGATATTTATGGCACAAAAAATGTTGGCTGTCAAAATTTTCCTCATTATCATTTATTTGGTCAACGGTTGCACAGCACAGAGAAAAAGAAATAATGATTGTTTCTTAGCACTTGGGAACTGGGTCTAAGACTTTTCTCTTACTTACCGCCTTTTGACTATCATCAGTGTACATTGCTGCATTCTGTGAAAAAAAGGTATGCCTGTCATCTGCTGCCCTACTCAAATCTTTCACCCCTTACATAGCTGCTAAGGTTTGAGTTCTGTGGAGAAAGGAAATCAACCACTCAAAGGAAAGTTCAAAAGGAAGATACATTTTTAAAAATAAGGAACTTTTTCCGTAGCACCATTTCTGTGTAATTCCCTATTGCATATCGCTAAGATTCCAACATACTGTCTAATTCTTTAGGGGTCAAACAAAATAAAATGTCTAAGTTATACATAATTCACATTACCTTTTAAAGAAGAGACAGCTAGAATATATCAGCATAAATCCAGGTTCTGTAAGCTCAGGGGAAAATTTTAATCTTTTAACTTTATTATTATTTTTTATTCTCTTCTTTTGAGACAATCTACTTCTTTCAACACTACCCTTAACAAATAATTTGCAGAATCAAACACAATGGAATTTCATACTAGTTAATAATGATACAGGGTTAGCAAGTAGTCCTTCCTATAGGTAGGCTGCCTGGATTTAACAAACAACTTGCCATTCACCATCACAGTAATATCCTCTCAAGGCTTTAGTGCCTTTATCTGCAAAATAGAGGAATTAATAGAAGAACATATCATAAAGTACTGCATTTGTTGTAAGGATTAAATGAGAAATGTTGAGTACAGGGTTAGGCACCCCAGAGGCATAAACATATATCTATATAATATAATTATTATATTATCATCATGGCACATAATATTTGGCTGTTCATGCTTGAAAGACACAACAAAACTATGTGATCATGAGCTGATCTAAAGTATTCATCTCTGTTCCACAAAAATGCTAAGCAGTAAATAGATCTGTCATCATTTTCCAAGAAGATCAGATGAAATGATAGTGACAACTACACAATGCAGTCATAAACTGAGGATTGAATGTGATCATGCAAATTCTTTTATGAAGGTCCAATTTGTACAATTTTAACCTTGCATTATCTGAACTGTGGAAATTGTGACCTATCCTGAAAAATCTGCAGACTTATTAGAGACTTACTGCATAATCACATATTCATTTGACAAATATATTGAGAAATTAACTGTATGCCACTCACCATTCTAAAAGCTGAAATGCAGCAGCAGCAAGATGTACACAATTCTGTTCTCATGAAATGTATTGTCCATCAAGAAAGGGAGACAGTAACAAGTAATTAATTACTAGTGTGATTAGCCATTAAAGTATGGAGTTGTAAGAGGGTATATAGTGTGGCATCCCAACTTGGTCTGTGAAGATAATGTGGATAGAAAAGACTTTGCCCCACAAAATGTGCATTCAAAACTATTTATTACCTTATTAATTTACCTTTAAGATAATACCTCTTGAATTTGGCAATTATTAGCTTTGTGATTTTGGCTAAGTTACTCAAAGACGTTAACCTTCCATTTCTTTTTTTGTAAAACAGGGATAATAACACTTATTTTAAAGAGATAATTTTATGATTGGACAAAATACTGTAAATTGCTGGTCACTACTAATTATAGAGTGTCTACTTATGTGTCACAAGTGTAAATGTTGTGTACTCTTGGAATCAGAGAAACATTTAGATTTTAAAATATTAAATGTTATTGTGATTTATCTAAGTTTTATAGAGATATGTATTTATTAGGTGGTTGTAATAGATTCTTTTCAGAATGACTAGAATGGAGGTGTAACATTTGTGTGTGTGTTTGTGTGCCTGTATGTGTGTGTATTCTCATGTGGGGCTGGCTTCTGCTTCCCTTGGTGTAGAAAAGAATTCTAAAATGGAACCTTATACAATGTATAATGTATATTCTCATAGACATTAATCAAGTGTCACCCACATACAAATATGGAGCCAATGGCATCCTAATGTACACAGGTGATAACGTTCCAAAGCAATTCTGAATACATCTGAGAGGAGCAATAAGATCCTCTCTTTACTTAAGGAATATCATTAAAGGTATAGTTTTCCAATACTTCCCTCTCTGTTGATAAGAGAGAGAGCCTCAAGAGTATTGTTGTTTTTCTAATCCCCATCCTCTGGGATTCTCTACTTATAGTTGCAGTGGGGAAAACTATTTTCTCTGGGATCAGTCTTTAAGCCTAAATGTACACCCCAAAATATTGCTTAGATTAGAAAAATGTAACAGTTCGCTCTAATAATAAATACTAGTTCAGTGAAGTCAACTAGAACAAATAGTGTTTACTTAAAATTAATAGTGTTGTGGGATTGGGAAAGTATTTTTTTTCTAGGTTGATAGAATCATTCACATATTTGAACATAATATATAAAGTTAGGTGAAATTATATATGAGTAATAACTACTTATTAGTGAAGTAGATATTCCAATGTCTTGTCCCTTCTATTTTAAAAAGTTATTATGACATAGTTTCCATGGATTCTAAGATATGCCTTTTTATTTTATTTTATTTTATTGTTTCTTTGAACAATTTCAAATTTTCGTGATTTTTTTTGCCTGCCATATGGATCTTCAATTAATATTAATGTTTTTTCACTTTCTCTCTACTTAAATATAACCAGACTTCTTCCCAGAAACTTTTTAAATCTAAGATTAAAAGGCCTTCAGAAGTTAAGAATTTCCTGGCAGCAAACATTAAAAAAGAAATAAAGTCCATGTAGAATTTTTAAAAGGAGGGAACAGAAAATTTGTTTCAAAATCATGTCTAATGATTATAATGGTAAGCAGAGAAGCCGCAGTGATTTTCAAAAATAAGTACTAAAATAAGATGCTGTTGCTTAAGGCAAAAATAATAATATTGAACTGTGATGTTTATAACATATGTAGATATAAAATATATAAAATGGATAGTACAAAAAATGGAGAGGTAAGAGAGTTATAGAAATATATGGAGAGAAATATATAAAAACCAAATCTAAATATATACTGTTTATATAAAATGCAAAAAAAAGTATCAATATTTGGAGATATTGAAATTAATGTGTGAAAAGAGATATACCATGTAAACAACATAAGAAAGATAGTATGGCTATGTTAATATCAGATAGAGTAGATTTTAAGATATAAGTTGTAATTCTACTGATAAAGAAGGTTTTTGATGGTAATGAAAGATTACTCAGAAAGACATCACAATCATGTTTATATACCTAAATAAAAAAAGCACAGTGTGTGAGGCAAAAAACCGACAGATTTAAAGGTAGAAATAGAAAAGTTTATAATGACAACTGGTGATGTATGCCCCTTTATCACTAGTAACTGACAGAATGACTAGACAAAACATCAGTAAGTGTATGGAAGATTTTAATGACATTATTAACTACTTTGACCTATTTGATCTATCTCATGTTTATATAGCATTGATCAACAATAGACATCCTATAGAAAAGAATAGACATTTTTTTTCAAAGACATATCAACTAGTCACCAGTATAGCATATGGTAGATCATAAAATAAATCTCAGCATATTTTTTAAAAATTGAAATTTTATGGAGTATTTATGTGATCACAGTTAGACTAACAAAATAAGAAATAGAAAACTCTGACAACCTTACTACCATAGATTTTTGTTGTAAACAGAGTTTTTCTTATAGTGCTCTCTTATGACCTGAGTGTGATAGCTCCTCCCACAAGCTCTAGCTCCTCCCACAGGCTCTCTCAATTTCTGTCCAGGTTAAAGTCTTTGAAATAAGTTTTAACAATTTTGTTAAGCAGAAGCCAGACACAAAAATGTACGTATCGTATGATTCCATTTTTATTAAGTTTCAATAAGTGATGGTAGAGCCAGGAATGTCAAGTAATGATTAAAGTAGTGGTAAAAAAAAATGGTCCCTGAAATTATTGAGAGGAAAGATCTGTTTAAGAATCTCACTAAAATTTAGATCCAACTTTGTTGGAGGAGATATGGAAATGAGTGTGAAAATTGGAAATTATTTGATCAATGGACAGTCAAAATAAAATTCTAGCGTGTTATTCTTTCAGTGCAAATGCTTCATTGACACGAAACCTTCTCAGCTTCCTGCAGGGTTAGATTATTTACATCCTTCTCATACTGTGTGCCAACTAACCATTTCAAAATTACAGCAAAATTAAAGATGTTGCCTATTATTTGCAGTATACTGAAACTCAGATTTCCCCCTGGAGAGCTCTAAACTCATTCAATGAGGCATAGGACTTAATTTCATTTATAGAGGTTCTGCTATCCAACTTTTCCACAGATTAAATGAGAGCATTCATTGCTTCTACTGGAGACTAGTGGGACTTATTGTTTGTCCACATTTAATGTCCTAATATCTTAGTTTTATGGTCTAATGTTTAATAATGAATCAGTAATGGAATTGAATCCACTGTACAAAAAAAATCCTTCAGTTTATTACCTTTCTATATAGCTCTATGGAACCTTTGACTTTTAGCTCAGAGTTGCAAACTTAGATGCCTGCAGGAACCAGGCAGTCCGTATGTGAACTGAACTTGATGTAAGAGAATAGAGTAGGCTGGGTCCTATGATGATGGGAAGAAGATGTCTTATTTTGATAAGTTAAAATTAGCCTTAAGAAAAAAATGTAGGAGGCACACAAACATATCAAGTGTCTGTGGATGGAATTTGCCCTAAAACTTCACCAGATTTTCAACCTGATCTTGCCTATGTGTCCCACTTTAAAAGTTAGAAAATAACCAATGAACAAAACAACTTAATAGAAAATTCCTTCCTGATTCCTCATTTAGTGCCTGAAAAACTATACCAGCAGTTAATGTACATGAGAGGAATTGCTCATATTCATAATTATGACCTGAAAGAAAAAGGGATCATGTATCATAGGGGAAGAGAAAGACTGGTATTGGGTTAAGGTAAAGAAACAAACGGCAAGAATCAGAGTGCGGAGTAGATTCGTAAACAAAATGAGTACCTAATAGAAAGCAAATAAATGTATAAGGGTGGCCATGATAGCAGGTGTGGTTTAGATGATTCAGCTAATTAAAGTAGAAAATGTCAAGAGTATAAAGAGACCGCATAAGCTAGTAGGAACATTAGATGGACTGACACATATGGTCTTTGTTTTTCTCTATTTTGGTTTTAGGCCTAAAGCCTTAGGCTTAACAGCAGGCATTTTTAAGCAAACAAACGACAAATGAAACTGGCAAACAGAGTATATATCTATATACCACGTGTGGCTTCAGTAATTAATTGGAGCATGTTTCTTTAGAATTTTGATTTGGAAAAGAATCACAGGGTGCTTGTATAAATTATTATAAACAGTGATGATTACATGTGGAAAACACATCATTTATATCAATTTTCTGCTTCCTGAGAAGAAGGAGAGATGGCAAATTCAAGCATGCTGGCTTATATGAGTAAGATTTGGAAAAAAAAAAAAACAGTGATCCTGAGAATTCAATATTTGTTTATAGTCACATGATAGTTTTATATATGTTAGCTCCTCTGGTACGAGATTACACCAGTTCCTGGAATTCCCTTTGCTGCTTTAGAAATAATTCACTGTCTTGGGCAGTGTAGTGCTTCAGCAACTAAAAATATGTAAAACATTTTGAACCGTGACATTTGGCTGATGGTTTCCAAGTTGTGAGTTTTAACTCTAGGAGATGTTTTGAACAGTGTGTTTCTAGTTGTCCTATAAAAAATCATTTTATTGACTGAAAAAGCAGGCAGGAAAAAGACTTCAATATCTGACATTGTAAAAAGAAGATTTCTGGGGCAAATTTATTATGTATAAATGGAGAGACAGTTAAAATTGGGGAATATTTTTTTTAAGTGTAAAATTGCAAGTATGAATGATGTAGTTTTCTTTATAAAGCTGGGTGAAAGGGGTCTGAATAGCAGGTATAGTTTAGTGATTCAGCTACTTAAAGAAGTGTTTCAGATGAAGAGAATGTTTCAAGTAATGGAAACAGTTCAGACTGAAGGAATTAGGCAGAGCTGAAATCATAAATCATATTTTCAGTGTCGCTTTCAGAAGTGGTTCAAGTGTTTCAGGAGGAAAGAGGTAAATTGATCTCTCTCAAAAGTAAACTGCCAGGAGTTGACCTAAAGTTCAAAGATTTAATTTTAGAGCTTTTCAAAGCACTTAATAGGAAGAATAATAAGGAGAAAAGCAACTTTAATGTATTCAATATCTACATTTTAATACCTGAATATAAACTGAAGTCAAACTCTTTTAAACAAGTGATGAAGGTGACCTCAAACAATGCAAGACTGGAAGAAAATTATGACTCAGAGAAATTCTGATACCAGATATGCCATTTGAAGTTAGGCTTACTGATGTGCTTGAGTTTTGCTAATACTTAGATTCCAAAGACAATTTTCAAGAACAACTCTTTTCTGTTAATCTGATAGATTAAGTTCTTAACCTGACCATCCAAGTTCTCTCTCTTGCTCATTATCTGAACAAAATTACTCATGAGGTAACACACTGAAATATGTTTTATCCAGTCCCACAGACTTCCACAACACTTTTCCATACATCTTTCTGCCCATTTCCCTTGGTGAAAGTAATATTTTACACTCCTGAGGAAGTTATCAGGTTCTAAATTAGGAAATTAATTATCAATGGATTAAAACTTTCTACAATATATTTGTACTTTCAAATATTATATTTAAGTCAGATGACTTCTTAATTGTTAGCACAAGTGCAGAAAACAAGAAAATGCATTTTTAAAGCCGAGGGGTGTGATTTGCTTGTTCTGGCACATCACAGTCCATCATAAAAATGCCAGAAAAAATGGGGTCAGTGACTTGGCATAACTCATCCAAACACCTTCTGCATAGATTGTTTGGTATTTTGAACTTTTAACTTATTATAAATGTAAGGATAAATTCATAGTGGATTGTAAGTTTCTTGAAGCCAGGTGCCTTGTGTCTTGTCTTCCACAGTAGACCTGTTCCTAGCACAGTACCTACTAGCTAGAATGTCTTAAATAAAGTAATAATTATATTTTGTAGAAAAAATGAATGTTGGATCAATGCATGCATGATTTTATAAATAACCAATTTCCAGATTCTCTTACCTTAATTAGACATAAATATATATAGGCATGGTACATACAGTAATTAACTGACTTTCCTAGGACATTTCTTAAAATTTCAATATAGTACCAGTGACAGATATGTCATACTTGGTGAGAAAACCACTTTAATTTTGTATAATCCTTAAGGTAAGAGTAAGATTAAAAATGGATATTCTTGGTCTCTTTGGTGCCCCTCATAATAATTTGAAATACCATGTTCATAATTCCATCACATACTTCTTTGAGTAATATCTGATTGTAATGATGGTGCTTGCTTTATGTCCTGAGAAAAGACTTGGTATCTTCCACATTAATAGAACATTGTTTTCCTCTATGAAAGTAATGACAAAAAATAGTAAAAAAAAATCCAGTAAGTATTAATTAAAGCCCTTTTCTAGGTGATCTGGCTTTACAAAAGCACTTTAGAGCTCATCCTTTACAATTCTGCAATATGACATACAAATTTACAACAAACACATACAAATTTATGTTGTTAATGAAATTACTGGGATATACATGAAGTAATAAACAAAAGATCCATAAATGAAGGTATCAGATATAGCAAATATGACTCCTTAATCTAAATGACTTTTCTGTTTATAAATTCAGGTAACAACAACTTATTGCATAATACTGGGCTCTAAGAATCATTCCTCAATTTTTCAATAGACATCAATAGTCTTCAAAATATTTTAAGCAGGAAAAATGGTTCGAAGGCAATAAAAACCTACTTAGCTCAAGATGAAGAGATTTATTGTGAAAATGCATATTTTAAAAATTGAAAGAAAAGCAGAATGAGATTTCAGCAAGGCTGGAAAGCTCCAGGGAATTCAGCTGTAGGAGGAGTTCATGGACCTTTGCTCTAATGATCTGCCATTACCTCAGCTAGCAACTTACTAGGTTTCTGCATATCTTACTTCAAATTCTCAAAAGGGAATCTGATTAATTCAGATTAGTTTATGAAGTGGTTCCTCTGGGGTTGGATAGCAACTCTGGGTTCAATCAGCTGTGTCTGGGGAATGACATTGCTAATTAAGGATAAACGAGAGGAAAAACCATCTTTCTGTAGGAGAGATATTTACAATGCCTGTACATATTTATTTATATGTAAATGTGTAATAGAAAACAGACTATATGTATATAAACATAATTATCTTTTTCTAGGAAAGTATATTTATGGGCAAATTGTTGACAGTTCTTATGCCTATATATTCAACATCAATGCATGGTACCCAAGCCACATGATTGCTTAAGTCAAAACCCAGGTGTCCTTTTTGTCTGGCCCCCTTAACTTATCCCACACATCCAATCACCAATTCCTAGTTCTCCTATATTCTAAGTAACATTATCTTGAAATCATCTATTTATGAATGAAACTTTCCCATTATATTATAAAATCCATGGAGGAATGGGTTGTGTTCAGCCTTCTTATATTTGTATCTCTAGTAACCAGCACCATGATTGGTACCAGCAGCCCGAGCTGACTCATTGATTGTGGCTTTGTGGGACCCTATCACAGAGGACTCAGCTAAACTATGAGATTATAAATGCATATTGTTTAAATTGCTAAATTTGTGGTAATATTGTTCATCAATAGATAATATATCCAAATTTTTTTCATTCTGCATTATATAAAAATAATTAATGACAAAGTCTCACTTTAAATTTTAAATCTATGATTTTATTTCCTATTATAAAACAATATAGTATTTAGCATTTGGTAACAATTTAGTATTAACTTGGCACGGAACTCAAAATGGCGGGTGTGTCAGCAAGATGAAGACCAGATATGGGTAAATTATTGATTATTTATCTTTAGATTCCTCCTCCCTTCCTTCCAGTCTGGGACTGACATTGTAGGCCATGGCCCCAAACTGGTTCAGTTCAAAAGATTTATTATTTTAGTTAGGAATCATCATCAAATCTCTGTTTAGCTTCTGTCATACCTCTACATCTCTTATTCTTTACCATAGATTGCATGAAAGTATCAGGTGTCTTCTTTTTGTCTCATGTTCAGATCAATATATCGTAAGTGTTTTTTCTGTTCCAGGAACAAAAGGAACATTCTACTCCTATTCAGAAATTAGTAGACAGTTATGGTTCCCAATCTGCCAAGTTTTATATTGATATAACAATGAATATTCAAAATTATTGTTTCCTCTTGTTGGTTCCAGGAACCATGATGTTCTGAGACATCTAAGAAATCCCGAGACCTGAAAGAAACCTATTCTAACTAATAGGCTTAATGGTATATGTGGGAAGATGAATGTTACCACTCAAATATTCAGAAGACATTACAAAACTACAAAAAGCTGTCGAAATAAAAATAAAGGAGTGGTATGTTTATATATGTATATGTATATGTATATGTATATGTATATGAATACATTCATTACTGCTCTATGTGAGGATGAGGTTCTGAAGCTATGTGTTGAACTCTATTCTTATCAGGAGACAATAATCTTCCAGATGGTCTCATTCCTCCTCTTCCTCTGCTCCTGAATTCATCTAAGTCCACATTTCTAATATGTTTTCACATGCTTCTAGAATTCCTGCTTGTAGGAGTACCAGGAACTTCTAAGATTGCCCTAGAGTAAGACTTAGCCTTTGAGACATCATCACCAAAGGCCTTGAGCTCCATGACAGGCTGTCTCTAAAAATAAAGTACACAGAAAACTCAGGAGAACATTAAACTGTTAACAATAGATATTTAAGTAGTTGGAAATTGATCAAAATGGAGTACTTCTGTATTTAGAGTAAGCCTAGACTGCACAAAACAAGAAGGCAGCAGACACATACTTTGAATTAGGAACCCTAGTCTAGCAAGAGATATTGAGTGGATACTGAAATTTTAGTATGTGCACATGTAAGCAACTCTGTTTATATATGTTAGATAATCTTTGTTTTAGATATTTAATAAAAAATTTCCCTTGAAAAGAAGCTCTGGGTACTAATATTATCAAACCACATTATATAAATTTATTGAATCTTGAAATGTATTCAGATATCTTAGCATCTCAAAAATGATTACATTTGGGATAGAACCTACCAAGAAACAAAAACAAAATGCTTGATTGTGAACACTGATTTTATTGTAAAACAGTAAAAAATTTGTGCCTGAATAATTTGCTTCAGTGTACGTTTCTAGCTAAAAGGACAAAATGGCTCTGTGAACATATTTATATGTTACTGAGAATGCTGAGAATTACCTACTTGTAAACCAATTATTATTTCTTTTTAGACAGTGTAAATAAGCCTTGTAAAGAAATTCAACATTTATATCCATGATAGAACATAGACAGGAAATAAGAGTCTTAGTTGCCTAAGGCTAGATGTCTTAAAAAATTCACACTGGGTGGTGAATATATAATGCAACAATTAGATGATGCACTGTAGGGTTGATTGTACACCTGGATCCTATGTAATTCTTGCTAACCAGCATCACCCCAATAAGTCTAACAATAAAAAAAATTTTTTATAATAAAAAAATTCTCTAGTAATTTCAATGTTGGCCAATTTTTTTCTAAACTGGAATTTTTAAAAAGACTTAAACAGGAAAAATTATGGGAAGTTTTTAAAAAGAGTTACAGTATTATATAATGAAAGAGAAATGTGATTTAACATTAATTTTAAAAATAATTCTATAGTTTTATGTTGTATTAATAAATGTAATTACTACAGAACACAAACTTGTCAATTGGTGGTATGGCATTCTTGCTTTCTGAGTAATTTTGATTTGTACACTAGGATTAATAGCTAAGCTTTTATAGAAATATAATATAGAACCTAGGATTTGAAAAAAGTATAGTTATTAAAGTGTGTAACAATGATAAAAACCAAGCATTTTCTATTGATGTTTTACTGAACTAGGTAATCTAAATTTTTTATGATTCTAGAAAAAAAATGTGTTTGAAGTTTCTGGGAAGGTTCTAAGTCTAACTCCTACACATTTTTGTAATGATGCTTTACTTTACCCTTGCTGAATTCTGTTTCTATTTTTCTAATATTTTAATTGATTTTGAGAATTTAAATGTATATGGTATTTTAGTAATAGAGTTAACCTTTGAACAACATGGATTTGAACTGTGCAAGTCCACTTAGAGATTTTTTTCAATAAATATCTGTACTATGTTCAATCCATGGATGCAGAGGGCCAATTGTATGCATGGGTATACACCATCTTATATAAGGAGCTTGAGCATCTGAGGATTTTGATGTCTGTGGGTGGTATCCAGTTCACCATGGATATTGAAGGACAACATATGTTGGTGGAGTCAAAAGTTATATGCAAAGTTTTTACTACATGGGGGTCGGTGCCCCTAACCTCTGCATTATTCAAGGTCAACTGTAGATTTCTTCATTAGACTTTCTATAATTCATTAGACTTTCTATAATTCAAAAAGATTCCAGTTTTATATATTCAGAATTTTGAGGTGTGAGAGGATCTCAGATAAATTTTAAAAAAATTTTTGTATGTATACTAACTTAACAATAATATGGCGTTCCAAAATACTAGGTATCTTCCTCAAAATCCTCTTGGAACAAAATGAAGAATTGTATGGTACTAAGTGATAATACTAATTGGAAATGGAATATATACATTTGCAAGCCTTGATAAAACAGTGCACAGCAAAACATATTAAGGTGATAAGGGAATATTATGTTTTATAAAAAGAAAGTGATGCTAAACTTATTAAAGTGAGGAAGATAAATAAAATAATATATCAAAACAGGCTTTTGTAAAATTAATATTTAATTGAAGATAAAACATGTGGATTATAATATTGTTTAAAACTGAACACAGAAGACAGAATTGTTTTGCCCAGGCTGAAGTCACACATATGAATCTTACGCATATAACCATGCATTTAACCATGGAAGATAGACCAGATGGTGGCAAAATGAAGCAGGATACAGAGCTTTGGAGATTAAATTGTTGATTTTTCCCCCCACATCTCATAAAGTAGACTGATAGGGCTGATTTCCACAGCTCTGTGCCAGAAGCTAAATATCAACACCTAAAAATGACACTTTCAAAGAATATGGAACTGCCATCTGTTGGAATGATAACATCGTGAATTTTAAATAACCTACAACAAATCATATATCAAGTAAATACTTCTGTAGCCATGTCGGATGAGTTAGGAATGGTTTTAAAACAAAGTAAATGCCTGTTAGAATTTATACTAGAAGCAGAAAGATCTATATAGGAAACCTTGATCTTAATTCAGTAGTTTCATATTTAATATTAACATTCACTTTGTTTTTTGGATTGATATACAAAGAATATTTAAGAGTATTTATTTTGTCAGAAATATTTTTACTATAAGTAAAACAATAGAACAATTACGGGATCACCTAAAGAAAATTAAATTAATACCCAGTGTAAGAACTAAGTAGAAATATCAACATGTAGCACACATTTAAATATCAATATAAAGCACACATTTAAAGAAAACCAAATGTTTGTTTTGTACCTCTGTATTCTAAACTGATCTAGAAGCACTGTTACCCCAACATGCAATGCCATCCCAGCTCCTCAATTATGCTTTCTAATACCATTCTCAGATATAAAATTACAAGGTGCATTTGAGCAATGCAAATTTCATATCCGGGTCAAAGAAAATACAAGATAAGTCCTGGATATCTTAGGGTGCCCCCAAGAAAGTAAGTTTTCACTGATTGATAGCATAATTTCAAGAGGACATGGGAGTCCTATAATGAGCTTCTTACTGGCCAATGTTTTAAAAATATGAACATCCAAAAGATGAAAGCTGTGGCTGGTTGAAACATACTAAAGAAACAAAAATAGTTAAGTCTCTAAAAAAAGATAAATGTATTGAAATTAAATTTAAAAAATTTGTTATCATTTAATTATATTGATATTATTGAGTCATTTATTATATTTTATCTTTCATTCTGTATAGATTAAAAAAAAAAACTTTGGAGAGACTGAAGTGATCCAACAATGCTTCCATTTTTGAAGAAAAGCAACAGTAGAAACATCTACCTTCTAGAGAAAAGTTTCCCCCAAATTGGGCCCACGGAACTACCACAGCTTAGAAAAAAATGACATACTCACCAAGATTACTAAATAGATGAGAAAGCATTATGCATGAGTGTCAACAAAAGCGAGACACTCAACAATGTTGAAAATGGAAGACTAAAAGAATAGTGCTCTTAGCAGAATTAGTAAATATCAGAATAAACAAACAAATAAATACAGAACAAACAAAACTATTACGGTGGGAAAAACCAAATGAGCCATTAGGATTAGTTCATTTTTGCACTCCACATGAAACGGTCCAGATGACACTGAAAAATCTGAAATTATTACTTTTATGAATAAAGCTACAGATGGATCTGTCTGCATGGTTGAAACCCTGACAACAGATGAACCATCTCATGGAGAATAAAGAAACAAAGATTGAAAAGTTGATGTAGAAGGTGAGAAGTAAGAGAAGGAACTGAAGATAAAGTGTAGCTTGGGGGATATCACATAGCAGAAAGATTTCCAGCTGTATTATTTCTACTTTAGTCTGACAACCTAGATATTATCAAGTTTTATAGGGTAAGGAAGAGGCAGTTAAAAAGAAAGAAACAGGTTAAATCTGCATATTTCCTTTTTATGATTCTTTCCATTTAGGTTACAAATAGCTTTGATTTCTTAATTTTAGGAACTTTACACCTTATGGTCTGACAGTTCCTTCTCCAGGCAAGGGTCTCTCAGGGACTAATCATTACTTTTATTACTAATGAACTTAAGGGTGGGCTCAGTCAATATTGTGAGCTATAATGTTGGGGTTTCATGGTCCTACACTTATTATCTGTGTCTTGAGAGCACAAAACACTTATGCAAATTTATCTGGTTCCCTTTATGCAAACCTTTAGGCAGAGACTACTATTAATGGTAACTGTATTGCTTCTCTCAATATCTTTGCATTTTATTTGGAAAAAGGCATCTGCTGAACTTTATTTTGAAACTCAAATATTGCTATTCAGGCTGTGATAAAATATTCAGTTTCCTTCATTTCCTCTTCCCATTATCTTCTTTTATTTGCTTTTTTTTTTTCTCTTTCCTTTCTACTTAATGGAAGAAAAAAGTGGTACCTTTAACTTCCTCAAACAGCATCCATGGTTAGCCAAATCAATCAGCTCTAGTAAGGTTAATTTCAGATCTTCTGGAGTGAACAGAAGACGGAATGATGCTCCATTGACCACCATTCAATTTACCAAAATAATAATTTCATTTTAATTGTGAAACTGCCAGTATTGAGTAAGGTGCAAAATGAATCACCATGTAGTTTACTGCATTTTTACATTCTTCTGCTTGGGCCAAAATAAAACAGATGGCCATAAAATCAGGGAAGCTTAATGAATTGGCAGCTTAGGATGTAAAGTAAGTTAGAAAGGAATAACTTAAATGAGTATAAACAATGGAGGAAAAATAGTCATATTATTTTGGAAAATAGAACCCACTGTGATTTATTATTTGTTTTCTTTTAATTATTATTTCCTTGATAAGATTAACTTAATAAAATCAGATTCAGATGAGGATAACTCCTTTTATTAAAAAAATTTTTTAATGTGGTGATTTTTGCTGAAAATTGTTGGTGTTCAATTGTACCTGAACTGCCAATAACCTTTCAAGTCTCCAGTTTTCACCTTCAAGAGGCACAGTGCCATGTGCTTTGGGCCAAGCACCCTGAAAAGTTCTAGATTCCATAATAAACTGAACCCTGATTGGGACAGGAAATGAATTCCCCAGGATTGAACTGAGTTATATAAATTTCTTATTGAAGTTTGCTCTATATTGTAGAATGATTACAAAGCATAATAATTTTATCTGCAAATGCCAAAAACAAAGAAAAGAAGATGAGAGAGCATTCTTTGAGGATTGGGTAATTTGTGGATAGTGGGTATTAATTTCTTTTACCATATATTTTTTTAAATTACATTTTCTTGCAGTAATCATGTCTTTACTGACAAACATAGTTCAGCACATACAGAAACTGGAAAAATGTCTGATAGTTGTTCTGTGAAATATTTTAAACAAGGCCTTGTACCCTCCTGCATAGCCAATCAAAAGCAGGTTTTTCAAAATAAGAATATACAGTATGAATATAACAAAGAAGTAAAGTTGAGCAAATTGCCAAAAATTTCTTGTGGAATGCTGATCTATCACAAAGCTAGGCCAACTTGATGTTGACCCTTTCAATGCAAAGAACTCACAGAGAAATCGTAAGGGATCTCCTGTTCTTTAAAATAAACACACTATCTGTTAATGTGTTTATTTTAAGCATAGATACTTCGCATTGCTTAGTAATTAGTGCAAATGATTCAAATGCTTGGCAATTTACAGATTATTCTTCAAAGTGATTTCTAAAATAAAACCAATTAAACTGTTTTTATTTCTTAAAAATTCAAGTTATTGGGGTGACATTACTTAATAGCACTATGTGAGTTTCAAATGGACAATTATATAATACAACATCTGTATATTGCAGTATGTGCTCACTACCCAAAGGTTAGTCTTTCTCTATCACTGTATATTTGACCCCCTTTACTCTCTTCATCTTGCCCCAATACCCAATCCCCTCTGGTAACTACCATAGTATCATCTGCATCTATGAGTTTGTTTTGTTTGTTGCTTTCTGTTTTTTATTTCATATATAAGTGAAATTATATAGTTCTTGTCCTCTTCTGTCTAACTTATTTCACTTAACATATTCTCAAGATCTATCTATGTTGTTGCAAGTGAGTTGTTCATCTTTTCTTATGGCGGAGTAAATAAATATTCCATTGCATATATGTACTGCATATTCTTTATGCAATGGATACTTATGTTTTTCCATGTTTTTGTTTCTGTGAATAATACTGCAATGAACATTAGGATGGAGATTATATATATATATATATGTATGTATGTATGTAAATATTTTCAAATATTTCAGATAGATACCCAGAAGAGGGATATTTCTGGGTCATATGGTAGCTCTAGTCTTAATGTTTTGAGGAACTTCCATACTATTTTTTATAGTGGCTCTATCAGTTTACATACCAGCAGTATGTGAGGATTCTGTTTTCTCCACAACTTCTCCAACACTTGTTATTTCTTATCTTATTGATAACAGATAGCCATATCTTGTGACTTTGATTTGCATTTCCCTTATAACTAATGAACCTAATGAACTTTGGCATCTTTTCATGTATCTGTTGACTATTTGTATGTCTTCTTGGGAAAAGTGGTGGTTCAGGTTCTCTAAAGGCAATTAGGTTTTAATAAAAAAAAGTCTCATGGTTCTAAGAGAAGGAAAGAAGTAAAAAATTTGTGAGCTTCAATATAAAGACCTCAAAGTGTCCACAAAATACTGTAACATAAGATTAATTTGAATCTGTGAGTCAATTCAGTAATATGGCAGGGCTGGAATCCAAATTATGAAAGGGTAACGAGAAACTGCCAACAAGTAATTATAGTCAGTGAGCCACACTGCTTTTTCAATGAGCTTAACTAGAGTTGGCAGAAGAAGAAAGACATGAAAATATATTTTTGGAATCAGATTTTAGCATATTTTGGATAGAATGAACCATAAAAAGGAGGCAGCTTATTAGTAAAATAAGATCTCATACTAAATTATATATGATGAAGATGATGAGAAGGCCATCCTTGGCTATAATTTGGGAGGGAGTTTTCCTCCTTCATATGGAGCTTTCATGATTTCCTTGAAGCCCATGTTTACACATATTCCAACAATGTTAGGTGTGCTATCTTTAAGCTTTGGTAATTACACAAAAATGTTTTATAAGTAATGAGGCTACATTAGGAGTAGATAGGAAAAATATCCAAGTTCTCCACAAAATGTTCATGTTGGAATCTTAGAAATATATTTGTTCTCTGGAATAAGAGTTAACAATAATCAAAGTATTATGTACACTCCAATATTATTTTAGCCACTAAAATATGGAATATTTTATATATCAACTTTAAGTATCCAAATTTAAATTTTGTACACAATGGTATAGTTTTTAGAAAATAACATTGTTTTTAAGTATGTTCATTGGGGGAAAATTTTCCCTAATGGACCTGCAAAAATCAAGGGTATAATAAAGTGTAACTTGTTTCCCAAAAGTTTTAGCTTCTTAATTAGAAGAAAGATTATATTACTTTACTCAACCTACAGGATCACTTGGTTCAATCATGAATTTTTTTAAAGACTTATTACTTTTTACCAGTGTATAGGGCATTAGAAGTGATTTTCCCCCCACATGTTTCTCTTTGATGTCTGGTTTAAAAAATAAGGAGATAACAATAAAAAATAAAATTTAAAAAAGTAGGAGTTGCTCAAACCTCTAAGGATAGTGGAAAACTAGAAAAACACACTAAATAAATTTGTTTTATTTAGGCAAAGCTTTTTTCAAAAACATTTTAAATTCATAACATTCATTTAAATATTAAGATGCAAAATATGATCCTATTAATAAACCATCTGCAATGCATGTTTCTGATTTTTAAACATGTGTAGATCTATGTAAAGTAACATAATGCATAACTTAAAAGGGTTCTTTTCCAAACTGTCTCCATGGCCCTATGCCAAAAGAACTGTGTTCTATTCTTGTCTGTCATTTGTTATTTGTGTTCTAATGGAATATCACTAATTTTCTCTGAAATACAATGTTCTCATCTGCAGAAATGGAAAGATACTATGTTGGCTTAAAAATATTACTGTAAAGATCTAATAGAAAAATGTGAAATAAACTAATTTCGAAATTGCAGTTGAAACATAAGCTATTACCGTTATTAAGGCATTATCTTCTAAAATTAAAAAAAAATTAAATTGCTTGAAGTCTTTAAAATTTATGAAGCAGATTATATATAAAATCCTGCTTCTAAACAATGGACTTCCATGAAGGAAAAACAAATATATTGAAACAGGTTCAAGCAAATACATAATCTATTCAACAAGTATTTGTGAAGTGCTAGGTGCTATGCTGGGGACAGAATGGTGAGCAAGATAGAGAAGACCCTTTCCCTTACCAAGTTTACACCCTAGTGCAGAGTCTGTAAGACAGATTCTGACCCTATCTCAGATTTACTGAATCACAGTCTCTAATGGTGGCACTTGGGAATCTACTTTTTCAAAAACATCCTGTTAAAGAAGATGTGGTACATACAATGAAATATTATTCAGCCATAAGAAATGATGAACTACTGCCATTTGCAACAACATGAATAGATCTTAAGATTATCATGCTGAGTGAAATGGTCAGAAGGACAAAGTCAAGAACCACATGATTTCAATCATATGTGGAATATAAAACAGGAAGCGACAAATTGACAACTAAGACAAAATACTCATAGGCAAGACAATTGTATGATAGTTATCAGAGGGAAAATGGGTGGTAAAGGAAGTAGAAGAGTGTAAAGAAGGTCACAGATATGATGATGGAAGGAGACGTGACTGAGTGGGAAACACAATGCAATATATAAACGATGTATTATAGAATTGTACACTTTAAATCTATATATGTAATTCTCTTAACCAATGTTTCCCCAATAAATTTAATAAAATTTTTAAAAATTGTGAGAAATTCTTATGTACACTGAAGTTTAACATCAATACTCCACAATTTACAAAGGAGTTTCCATGGAGTATGATTTGTATTATTATTAGACCAGGAAAGTAGTGGCTGTCTTTCTTTTCCCTATTGCTTATGTGGTAACTCCAGTTACCAACTGGAAGAAGTATGACGTCAAGATTCTGAAGATACAAGTTCTGTCAAAGAAATATTGCACCAGGCAAGTTAAATAATCAAGGAAAATTTTATTCGGTAGGGAGAAAGATTGGACTCAACTCCACTGAAAACAAAGGTAGAAGAGTTTTAGGTGCCGTACAAGCTAGTTTGAAAAGTACTGGAGGACATTTGTGGGGTCAGTGGGACTAAGCCATCTGTGTTTACTAAATGGTCGATGGTTCAGTTTAAGCTCCTATCCTCTCCCAAAGTCTGGAAAATAGGGGCACTATCTTTCTTAATGATTACATTTCAAAGGGATGGCTACCAGGTCCCTGAGAAACCCACATATCTGGGTTGTCAAACTGGCAAGAGGCTGGGAAAAGATTTACTTGTCAAAAGTCAGAGGAAAGAATTTACAATTCCAAGTTTTCCAAAGTAAATGCACTAAGAAAAGGAAAGTCTAGGACATATATATAGTCAGATAAAAATCTGTGTGAGACGATGCACTGTAGAATTGTACACCTGGAACCTCTCTAATTCTTGCTAACCAATGTCACCCCAATATGTCTAATAATAAAAAAATATTTTAAAAAAAGAGTATAAAAGAAATCTGTCTAAAATTTAGTCAAGCTGAGGGAGGAGCTAAGGCTGTTCTTGGTCAGTTCAACAACTGTCTCTTATCACTTATTGTGTGAACTTGAATAGGCCACCTTCCCTCTTTTGACCAGCACAATGAAAGTGTTTCATTACAGGGCTTCTGCTAAACCTGTAGTGCTGGAAGTCTGTGCTTCAAAGGCTATTTTTTAGCCTCTATGCACTGTTACTGCCTTACTGATTTTTAAAATAATGTAGTAATTTTAAAATTGTTTATAAATAGCCTCTGGCTTTCCCCAAGACTCCTAGACCTTCCCAATATACAGTCAGTGCTTTCAAGACCTGGCTTCAGTACTAAGGTCATGTCTATCTGATATTAGTTGTTAAATATTTTAAATCACTTCTTTATGTTACAGTCTACTGTTACTGTTAGTAAGAAAATGACTCTAATAAAAACATGGCTTTAGCAAAAAAAGAATTTCTAAGATTTCAATATATCATATTTCTCTAAAAATTTATACTAGCCATTTTAATATTGTCATACCCTCAAAAAGTCTCTGATATTTAATAATATTTTTGAGACATTAAAAATTTTCTGTTCCTTTATGTTCAATTGTAATCTATTGATTTTCATCCTATGCAAAATGAGCAGGAGACCACAAATGAATTAAAATATTAACTCTCATTTAAGACTTCTCTTTCTACTAAAGGGAGAAAGATAAGTAACTTTTCTACAAAATGCTGAGAGAATGCCTGATTAATTATGATTGTAGGTGTTGGATGGATTAGAGCTGAGATATTTGGGAGAATTAAGACCATTTTTTAGTAAGGTACATTTTGGGATGGTTTTCTTGGATAGAAGATTATTTAGGGGATCCATTAGAATGTTCCTTAAATATTGACACATTTTTCATGTGGAAGAAGAATTAGATTTGTTCTGTGTAGCCCCAAGGCTTGGAACAGGCTCAATGGGGGAAAGCTACAGGGATATTTGAGGTTAATGCAAGAAATAATGTTTAAAGTCAGAGGTAATGCAAATGCCATTTTCTATACTTTCACAGCACTGCTGCCAGAGCCCTTTCAACAGTGAATTAAGTCAGAGATTAATTCATTGGGATCTCTCACCAGACTATGAGATCCTGGACAAAGATAGCATAGGATTTAATCCAATATCTAGTGGCCTTTTTATTTTTTAGCACATACTGGGTCTCAGTTAGTGTGTATTGAGCAGAAGAATTAGTAAATAAAAGTGAGTATTTTAAAAATGATATTCCAGCCCAGTCTGGAGGGCCCATTCATAGATGTATTATAGGAAAAGTCCAAGCATCAAATAATCATTTAGACTAAATGAATTAGCACAGTCCAATAGAAATAAATCCCCTTAAAACACAATTCCCTAAAGGGTGCACATTCTGCACATTAGAATCTGGACTTCACCAATCAGGTAGATTCACAGAGATCAATTATGTGTAACAACACCAGAGTAAGTTTTTAATTTGAGTCCTAATGAAGATGCTAGTGCCTAGTTGAGAATAAATAAATGGTTCTTCAAGAATGATTATTCCCTCTGTATCTAGTATACAGTCAAATGTAAGTACTATAATTAGGCTCTGATATAAACCTTGCAGGCTTTCTCATATGGAAATTGGGAAACACCTTCCATCCCTAATATTGAATCATCAGTGTACTTTTGGTTTACTTACTGATACAAAATTATAAGAATCAGCTCTGACACAATTTGGTCTTGGACTTCATCATCTTTATATCTGTCACCTTATTTGTATAATATGCCAACTGAGTATCATTTCCAGATATACTAAGCATTCTCATTAATAGGAGGTCTGAATAAAGTTAAAGTGATACCCAAACTGTACTTTTTCTTTATATTATGTGGAGCTGCTTCTTGTCCTGACCAAAGTCAGGATGTGTTTTGTCTATCAAGTTCTCTGTGTCTACTCTTCTTGTCACTCTGTCATGGATGGAAATTAAGTTGATTTGACAAGACTTATTTTTCACAATGCCAAGAAAATTTTACCCAGTACCCTATGATTTTCTAGGTGGTTGCAAATTGGGTTTTTTTGATAATATGATTCAGTAAGTTTCCAACTAAGTAGTGATGATGACAGGTCTATAATTTTTAGGGTTATCTTATTTTTTTAATCTTCCCAGGGTGGGAAAAAGAAATACACTAAGATAAGAACTGCATTTAGTCTTTCCAATATAGTTGAATCTCCAAATCCTTTTTAAATTAAAAGATTTTGGGTTAATTGTTCTTCATCAACTTTGACAAACTCCTGAAAAAAATGTTGCAAATCACCAGAACTTACAGTTCAGAATGTCACCAGGTTATGAAATTAGTTTCACAATGGAATCTTTATATCACACCCTGTATCCTTTCCAAATATCATAACTGTCCTATGTTTTAAGGTTTCAAATAAGACTTAAACTTGTAATTTGAAGACTTGCTAAATTTCATAGCTAGTTATATGGTTTATAATCCTTCTTATGTAAGAAAATCCTTAGTTAAACATGTAAGACTTAAAATACTACACTAAAATGTATTTCTGCCATTGAATTAATTTCTCCAACAAAACAAAAAGAGCAACACTTTCCTGAATAATATGTATATTACTGTCACAATTATATATGAAAACCTCCAGCCTGGAATAACATCTATTAGAAAGACTAAATAGAAGTCAGATAGTTAATTAGAATTTGTGAGTATAGTGTCTGAAAAGAAAGATTTTTAATAAACTTAATTAAAATAATTTATAGTTTAAAATATATAAAATAAAATTATATGAAATACAGTCTTCTTTAGTTCATAGAAGAAGATAACTGACATTTTTAAAGCATGTTTTAGGTGTCGATTACTTAAATACTGATGGCATCACCTGTCCTGGACTACTTCTGAATTCATATGTGAACAAGACTACCATGGTGCAGTTTTCTGTTTAAGCCATTGTAGCAGTAACTTGTAGTCACATGAAATATTACCTTTGATGTTAGGAAGTATGGTGATTCCCAAACATTATTTTATTCATAATGCTTGAGGTGTGTGTGTGTGTGTGTGTGTGTGTGTGTGTGTGTGTCTAGATATATACACACACATACACATACCTTGAGCAAAAAATTGTCAAAAACATTGATTCTCAATTGAGGGAGGAATGTTACATGTGGGCCTTCATTCTTTTTTTTTATTATTATTAAATTTATTGAGATGACATTGGTTAGTAAAAATTACATAGGTTCCAGTGTACAATTCTATAATACATCATCTGTGTGTTGTGTTGTGTGTTCATCACCCAGAGTCAGTTCTCTTTTCATCACCATATATTTGAGAATCCATTTCTTCTCTCCAACAGGCCTTCATTGTAGCATGCCTGCTTTGAAAAAACAAATGAAGATACTCAAATAAAATAAGACTAAAGTTAAGTTTGAATTGCAGGTCAGAAAGAGTAGAATGCTAATCAGTTGAACATATCAAAATTTCAATTTTTTTCTTATAGATAAGTGTAATCCAAGAACCCCTGAAAATTTACTCATATCCCTCTTAGAAGGAAAAGGCTGGTAGGATAGATGAGAGCTCAGATGCTCATACACTTTACAGTTCTATTTGGCAAAAGAACTTCAAAAGAACTGAAAGAGGTTCTAATAAAATATATTTAAAAGAGGTATTTGTGTTTGTCCAGCACAATATTACAGGCTTGCTCATTGCTAAGACTCCTTTCTTCTTTAAATACCAACATGCACTGTCGTCTTATTATTGGGAGGCTAATATCTTTGCCATTCCTCATCTTATACAGGTCTCACGGGCACCTCCGCAGGACACCACAGTCCCTGCAGAACACAATTTGTAATTATTGTTGTTGCCTCTGCTTTGTAAGTGGAGGCAAATGTTACTAGAGGAGTGTCTTGCCACAATTGAACCTGTTCTCCACAGCTAGAGAAGTGGCCAGGATCATCACAGTATAGGTGAAGAGCTCATTAAAAGTAATCTCCCTCAGCAAGTAAAAAGGTTAGTAAGGTCTAAGGGCTGTGTCTGTAGAATCTAGAATTCAAAGTGAGTAGTACCATTTATGTTTTGAAGATTTTTTCTTTATAGAAAAAGAAAAACCAATACATGTTTAGATAGAGGACTTCTGAGGAAGAAAGGGAAAAAGAGTGTTTCTAAGACCCTGGGATAATTTTACAGAACCCAGCCCTGACCCAGCACCCATAGACTGGATTTTGCTGTAGGAAGTGCCTCTGTATGTGAGCAAAGTTGTTTTGAGGATCATATTCTAATCAGAATAATTCTTGGGAGTGACGTGCCTCCAAAGCATTGCCGTGAATGGGCATGAGCCTGGAACTCACTTGGACCAGAGACGAGAACTCTATACCAGTTCACTGAATTCTGGACCAAACCTTTGTGGGCAGCTCTGCCCACAGGAACAGGTAAGATGCACATTACTGACAAGTGCATCTTGCCCCCAAGGACTCACCCAAGTCTCATCTTGAGCAACTTCATAACTTCCATCAGGAATACTTGATTCCAACCCTCATCACATGAGTCAGTTCCACAAAATGGGACCTAGAGTGTGGAACTCACCTCTTGGGCTGAGGGTTTCCTGAAAATGTAAAAGTGAAGAATTTATAAACTTTCTACTATCACCATGGCATTTGGGGAATACTGTTTGAACTCAAAAACTCTATAAAAGACACCCAAAGTGATAAATGTTTAGAGAAAGCAAATCCCTGAGACCAAGTGACTTGACTAAATATCCTTTGGTACACATTTGCCATTTTGGATAGGTGGCTGTCATCTCAGCGTTTCTAGAAATTTTCTAAGAGTTAATTTAACCATCTAATTCCTTTAGTCAAAGGATTAAATGGAATTAGATGGTTAAATTATACTCCAGTTCTGGACTCATGAAAGCAGAACAGAAAGCTTCCCCTAGAAACTGGACAGAAAAATGCCATGACTGGCAGCAGGACTTGTAGCCATGATCAATTTGCTCCCAGCCTTAGCCCTAACCATTCAGTAGAGCCCACAACCCCAGCTCCCACAGTAATCCTGATTAATGATGTTTCCTTTATATAACCTAGCCACTAGAGGAGCCAGGCTTTGAGAGCACTAGCTCACCTGTGTCTCTGGGCTTTGTGCCAACTCCTTAAATAAACCTTTACTTTCTTTGTTCCAAATTCCTACTGGTGTCTTCTTTTTCTCTTTCTTTCTTTCTTTCCTTTCTTTCTTTCTTTCTTTCTTTCTTTCTTTCTTTCTTTTCTTTCCTTTCTTTCCTTTCTTTTTCTTTCTTTTTCTTTCTTTTTCTTTCTTACTTTCTTCTTTCTTTTTCTTTCTTTCTTTTCCTTCCTTCCTCCCTCCCTCCCTCCCTCTCTTCCTTCCTTCCTCTCTCTCTCTCTCTCTCTCCCCTCCCCTCCCCTCCCCTCCCCTCCCCTCCTCACGTATGAGTGAGGCAGGCAGACCCTTTAGTCTGTGGTAACAGCAGCGGCATGTCCATATTATCACATCCATCCTTACTGCGCTGCTCTCAGTCTCCATTGAATTCACTGACTGAAGAAGGTGATTTTGGTGGTGGTGTTTCCATTACTGTGGTTCATTGCCTAAGGAAATAGTCTTAGATACTCGTGTGCCTCCTTATTTACAGAATTTAAGCAGTATCTGATTCTATCTTCATGTCCCAGGTGGGCTGATAGTTGCATTACATAATGAATTACCAAGTTTCCATTTCTTCTGGATTTGGGTGTGTTTAAGGGTGGGGCACAGGAGGGCACGTGGCAGGTGGAAGCCCCAGGGATTGAGTATCTGCCTTGAATGCCACTACAAAAATTCTCTTCACCGAAGAGGGTTCCCTGGAGGTGCAGTGGCTAGGCTTTGGCACTCTTAACACCTCATCCTGGGTTCGATTCCCAGCCAGGGAACTACCTCTCTACCCCTCCAAAAATTCTCTTCACCAAGAAGACTTTTTCATTTATTTTATCACAGGAGTCATTTACACTGTACTTTCTACACTTTCTGATCACTATTTGCATGATTTTGCAATGATATTTTTTTCTGGATTTTTTTTATTGTGGTAAAAATAATATAACAAAATTGACTATTTTAGCCATTTTTAAGTGTACAGTTCAGTGGCTTTAAGTACATTCACATTAGTTTGGAAATATTACCACCATCTATCTCCAGAATTTTCTCATCATCTCAAACTCTCAAACTGAAACTATACCCATTAAATAATACCTCTTCCTTCTCCTCTCCTCTCTGCCCCTGATAACCACTATTCAATATTGTGTCTCCATAAATTTGACTATTCTAGATATCTCATGTAAGTGGAGTAGTATAATATTTATCCTTTTGAGACAGACTTCTTTCACTTAGTATGTCATCCATGTAATACCATGAGCCAGAATTTCCTTCCTTTTTAGGGCTAAATAATCTCTCATTGTATGCATATGCTACATTTTGTTTATCCATTTACTCATTGACATCTGGTTTGCTTCCACCTTTTAGCTATTGTGACTATGCTGTTATGAACATAGGTGGACACATATCTATTTGAGTTTCTGCTTCAAATTCTTTTAGGTGTGCCACAGACTCAAAGGGTCTGCTTGCCTGCATTCATCCAAGGTGAAAGAAAAGAGAAGAAAAGGAAGGAAAGGCACCAGCAGGAGTTTGTAGCAAAGAAAGTTAAGGTTTATTTAAGAAGTTGGTGCCAAGCCCAGAGATACAGGTGAGCTAGTGCTCTCAAAACCTGAAGTAGAATTGCTGATATCACACGGTAATTATACATTTTATTTTTTGAGGAACCACCATACTCTCTTCTTGAGAAGCTACACCCTTTTACATACCATCTAGCCATGTACAAGGATTCCAATTTCTCTGTATCCTCACTAACACTTGCTATTTTCTTTTCTATATGCTGTTATATAAATGATTTACAAGTACCTAGCATAGTACTTTTTTCATAGTATGCTATCCACAAGCATTTATTGAATGAATAAATGGTGGTATATCTTCTTCAGTTCATTTATATTTCTGTTGATGTAGCAAAGTGTTTTTGTTTTGTTTTGTTTTTGTTGTTGTTTTTAATTTGAGATCCCTGGGCTTCAGTTATCAGAATCATTTGCTGTGCTTTGTAAGAAAACACATTACTAGGCCACATTCCAGACCTATTGAACCTAGAACTCCCTAACTGGGGCCTTTGGAATCTGCACTGTTAACAGCATCTCAGGTGATGGTCGTGCATGAAGGTGAGAAACAGTGCATTTGACCACACTGTAAACCCTTGAAGACAGGCCTTATCTTTTTTAATCCTTTGGCAGCTTCTCACAGTAAACTCTAAAACTTTGTTTTTCTTTTTAATTATTAACATTCAGATTCCTATTTTTAAGCCTTGTAAGAATGGCAAGTTTGGGATAGTTATTTTCTTAGTTGTTATTCTGTATGTGAGACTGGTAGAAGCTTACATGTTTGACAAAACATCAGCTTTGTGCTAAATAACAGGTATTGTCTGGTACTCAGCTTTTGTGGGATAATGCATAAAACATTTCATGAATATCTTATTTTATTAAATACTAATTATCCACTTCCTGCAGACTATTTCCTGGGGTGCTGTAAGATCGGTCCCTTGACTGCGGATGGGTTTTTGCTCTATAGAATTTAGAAACAAAAGCTGCTTCAATTAGCCTTTACCTAGTAAACCTTGTAAGCTGAGTACCCAGCACAAGCAGGGGTTATGATCGAAAGTGCACTTCTCTCTTCCATGACTTACTAAATAATGTAGCTCCCAGAGCTATGAGAGATTTGGTGTCTTGTAACCGCCATCTAGGGACGTGTGTCCATCATGCTTGATGTTCATTAGTTAGATGAGATCAGTGAGTTAAAGAACTGTTAAATTTGTGTTTTCCTTTAATGGATATGTAACTGTGGCAGCCGAATCACAGAACAGGAACTTGACAGAAAAGGACATGGCGGTAAGATAAGCTTATTGCAAATATACAATTTTATAAATTCTTTTAATAACTTGTCTTAGCAAGGAGCTTTGCCATTTCTCTTAATAAATGTAAATGAGGAGATAAGAGAAAGAAAAATAAACAAATGCATTATTACTGTCTTTTTCTTCATGTATTAAATTATGCATGCATCTTATTAGTGGCAATTTAAGTAATGTGCTAATTTTAGATACATTTTCAGAAGGAAAACTAATTGAAAATCTGTTTTCACAAACTTAGAAGAGACAGAAAAATTAATGGGATTGGCAACATCTAATATTAAAGCTTTTGTTAGATATTTTTTTCATATTGAAAATGCCATTTCTTTGAAAGTCTTAACTCATTTCTTTCACTTTCTTATCAGGTAGATAGATGTTCAGCAACTGTCTGCCAAAACTAATTAAAATGATCCCTCCCCAAAGTGATCGATTAATTTTTTCAACAAACATTTTTAGTTACTGCCTTTAGGATTTATTTTCTCTAAAAAGAAAAAGAAAGAGTGTTGTATGAGAATATTTTATAGTCACAACAAAAATCACGTGCTGATTCTAGGGAGCGTTTGGTACTGCTGTGCAATTTAAAACAGAGATGACTGCAGTAAACTGACTCTTGGGCTTGAATTACTTTGGTACTAGAAAATGTAACCAAAAGAGAAAAATAAATTAAATTGCACTAATATTAGTGTTATAAACCTAATACTTTGGATTCTTACCCTTTTGGAAAGGTGCTGGTTGAGCCTCCCTAGCCTTCACTTGGTTTGCACAGTTGCAAGACTGAGTGAGGATTTCCTTGACAGAGAATCTGGCTCAGTGACAAAAAAATTTGGCAGGTTCTTAGAAACCTTTTGTTTTGTAGCTTGAAACTGCAGCTTGGTGATTCTGATACACCCCATAATCTTCTGATGTTCTGTCATCTTGTGAGGATCATTACTACTGTTTTAAAAGAGACTTGTGTTTTATTGCAAAATATTTTTCCCTTTCAGGCATGTATAGCTATAGTTACCATTGATAAGATAGCTATACTAAAAAAAATTCTATTCCACTATATATTTTTATTCCACTCTGATGTCTTTTTTTTCCCTTAAATTGGTAGATCCTTCATTAGAATTAAGAAAAAAGGCCCTAACTTTAGTTGGTATAAAAATTGCTAAATAATATATTAAATTTTTTTTGTATATTATAGTCCTGTTTGAAAAACTTTTAGGAGACATTCTGATCTCTGAAATGCAATGTTGAAGATGGTGGTGGGTGTTGGGAAAACAGAGAAGATGTAGAAACCAGTAGAACTAATGCAAAGGAAACAAGCATTTGGTGATTTTACAAAAAAAAAAGTAAGAAAATTGATTTATTACTGAAATTATTATACGTAACAGCTCTGTCATGAAATCCAGGCCCTCTGCTGTGTGCTGTGTTTTCAGAACTTCAAAATAAATGATTGGATGGTGAAACAGGGTTAAATAGCCCCCTGAAGAACGCCACCTGCCTTTGTCTGGCAAAAGGCTTTCCATCCAGGTCCCAACAGGAAATATGTTGAGGAGGCTTCTCAAATTCCTGGAGCTGAGTTTATATTCTTTTTCAAAGTAATCTTTGGCTGGTTGCTTGACACATAGTGTCATGATTTTAGAGCAATGGAAATGGCGTTACTTGCAGTCAGGCTCGGGTATCACTTCGTAGAAGCAATATATATATATAAAAAACTACCAGAGGGGACAAGGGATCACGTGCTGATTCTAGGGAGCGTTTGGTACTGCTGTAATTTAAAACAGAGATGACTGCAGTAAACTGACTCTTGGGTTTGAATTACTTTCAATGGTCATTCTCTGCTTAGTGAAAACTGAGAATATTGGAATTTGATGCTATAAATATTAGAGTAATGGGTAGCTGGGAAATTTAAAAATATTCCAGAAAAATACATAATTATTTTAAAAGGCATTATTATTTTTTTTCTTCCATCGAAGGAGGTAGACAGTTAAAACTAATCCTGCCAGAGAAAGTAGTCATTTTTTCTTGGAAAGTATGGAAAAGCTAATTGCCTCAAATCCAACACACTAACACAATTCTTTTTGTTTTTAAAAATGCTTTCAGTTTTTGAACATATGCATGTATTTTAAAATAATGAAATACAAGAGCTGTCCAGAAAGTATCCAGCCATGTAACCATTCTTGTTATTATTGAGAATGACTGTTTTTTTCCAGACAGCCCTCATATGTTCAATTCTACTTCTTTTCTTAATGTTATACTAAAAATTTATTTCAATATTTCTATGTTTTCTTCATATTTACTAGTTCACATGGCTACCTTATTTTATTTTGTGGCTAGCTGTAATTTATTAAGATATTCCTCTTGCTTTGAACTTTAGAGGATTTTTTTAAATGACTATAAAAATATTGCAAGGGACATTGGCATATGAAAATGTTCTTCAATTAATATTTTTGTTTAGGATAAATTTTCCTTTTTGGAAATACAGGTGGAAGGTGTCAGCATTTTTGTCACTCTTGCCATATATCAGGCTGTTTAAAACATTACACTTGCTCTCATTCTGTAATAATCATGTATTTCTTAGATTTAGACATGTATTTCAGGTTGACAAATAACTCTGCTTTAAACTTGAAACACTCTTAGTAGAAAAATATACAAAATGCAAAGCATGTCTTCAAATACAAGAAACAAGAGTTATCATTTACAAGGAGTCTTTGTAAATCAACCATATGAGACTATTTACATAGCTTGTTTAAATTTGACTTCAGGGATTTTCAATGGAACAGGAAAGCATTTGGTAATTTTTCTTCTTAGCAAGTTACTCAGATTTAATTTTTCTTTGAGGAGATTGTGGTGTTTGACTATTGTCGTTGTTCTTATTATTTTATGAAATGGGCCACAACTTTTTTATTATTACAGTTATAATTAGAAATAAGTTTGATGTTACAATAAAAGAGGCAGGAGATAATACTTACAATTCGAGATCACAAGATACAAAGACACTTTGGTGAGAATCCAGTTATTAATACATTGACAACGTAGTTTTAGATAAGGCCTTCCTTCTCTTACTTAACAATGTTCCCTCTAGACACCTGATACTTTTTCACATGAGATAGCAGATCACCTGGCAGCGACATGAACTAAAGTCTTTAGAATTCTAATGTGAATGTCAGTTTTTACGTATAAACTAAATCTTGGCAGAAGTTTTCTGTCAGTCCAGGCAGACAATTACTCTCTTTCCTAGTGTTTCTCGGAGTATAGATTTCAGATCACGTTCCTTTAAGTCACCTCCGATGTTTATTAAATAGTGAGCTGTAACATCTCTGATAAGTCAGACACCGGGAGAGCAGGTGAGGGGGGAGTGCTGAAACGGAAGCAACAGCATTTGCAAAGGTACTGGAGGAGGAGAGACAAAAATGGAATACGTGAGACCAAAAGGACAGCGTGGTTAAATCCTACAGGGAGAGGATGATGGAGGGGAATCTTGGCTGAAAAATCCCTTAAATTACTAAAACCATCCCATAAACAAGAAAAATAATGAAGTTCATTTACTTAAGTAAGAACAAAACATTTTATGTGTCATATGTGACAGTACGACCCAGCACGCATTTCTATAGAATTGCCAACATTGGTTGTGTTATGCCCGATGCCTTTTTTCAGGTCATCATTAATCCTGTAGCTTGGGTGGACATCTTGCAGTTTTTTCTCTGCCTCAGTCTCCCTCACTACAATCTCAGTCTCACTGACTCAACATAGTGATGGATGCCTAACTTTGTGAAGGCACTCACTTGACAGAGGAAACTGAAATCCAAAATTCCTGAACTCAAGTTGCTCTGGAGCATTTGCTCAGCTGGGTGACTAGATAACTGGCAGACAAACCCTGCCACGCCCAGCGATGGGCTTCTGGACGGGTGAGGAGAAGCAAATCCTACATGAATCCAAGTCTGTCTCACTGAGTGTGAAAAAGGGGATATGTAATGAGTTGGCAGCTTGGTCACAGGGAGACCACCTTAGGATCCTCATTTCAACTCAGTTATTTTTACTTAAATGACTTTTCTGTTATAAAAGAGAAATACCAAATTCTGACATATTATGCAACTCTCTGAATGCTGGGAAAGTCTCGTTTTATTCATAAATGTTTCAGCTTATCATGTGGTCTTTAATAGATGCCGGTTACATTTTAATAAAATAAAAATACAAAAAGGATATTTGTTGAATATAATAATTACTAATATAAATACTTTTTAAAAACTTGCCAAAGGCATAAGATGAATAATTGATCAATTTCTATTGTTATATATATGTATCTCTCTCTCTCTCTCTCTCCATCACACACACACACACACACACACACACACACACACACATACTAAGAAGGAATCTGAGGTTTGCTTTCTATAATTAGTGATTTTTGCCTTATGTCAACATTTATCAAAATGACTGATGAAAGACAACACCTGAGGATGTTGTGGGCACTTACGATAAAAGATTCTCCTGATCAATAAGTTTAGAGCAACACTGAGTTACTTGGGCTTCTTTTTGTCTGAACGACTTTTCAGAGCCTTTAAAATGGAAGTGCACGTTGTAGTTCTCTCAGAATGATAGAAATAGCCACGATGGAAGGCTAGAGTTCCATGGGACATTTAGGAAAATGCTATTCTATGCCATGTTAGTTGTCATTCCCTGACTTAGGAGTGTAAGATGGAGAGTTGTTCCCAACAACTTGTCACACCCCAGCATACTTGATAATATGGGGAACAGTGACATGCATCATCATGACAATACTGAAAACGTGTGTTATCATGACTTACTGTTGGAATCACCTCTTATTGAACAAGAGTATTAAAGGAGTCTGGGTCCAATCAGGAAATGGAAACCACACAGTAAGTTAAACAGGTGAAGTTTAATATAAAGAACTAACAACTATGTGGTCTCCTGGGTCCAAGGGAGAGTCACTAAGGAAGGACAAACCTGTGAGGGTTCAGACCTCCTTGAAGGAGGTGTGGCTCAGTCCTCAGAGAGCAGAGAAGCTTGCTGGTTTAGCCAGGTTGAAGCTGGTCTGGAGTTGCCAGACCAGCAGTAGGCTACCCTTTGGGGTGCAGACTGAGCAGAAAAGCCATTCAGTGAGAGTGACAGTGCCTATCTGAGCAAGTGGCCCTCAGAGCACACGGAGTATGCAGGGGCTGCCAGAGGGAACATCTCCTGGGCCACAGGCAGGCTGCGTCCAGGCCACTCAGGAGCTTGCAGAATTAACCTCTGTTTCCTGTGTGACCTGTCAGGGCACAGGCGGTTACGGGATTTGTTTCCGTGTTGAGAGGGCTACGGAAAGATTATTCCTAGGCCAAAGCTGTAAAATCATAGATGGGTGGCATTTAATGCCTGTGACGGGCAGGCTCCACTGGCTCTTCTCGCATCCAAAACCCACTGACACTGTGAGTGTAGTTTCAAGAACCCTCTTCTCCAGTGCCCCCTACTGAGAAAACTAAGCATTGTACTCGCTTTAAAGGAGAAATGCTTAAAGGGCTTCAGTTGTTTGTCATGGAGCATGTATTGAAGGGTGTACTTGGAGTTGAGAGGAAGTAAACTAACAGCTGACCCAAGTATGTCACTTATCATTTGTAATGGTGGCCTACAGGGCAGAGTGCCTTATGACCCTATGTCACTACCCAACTTGAATGCTGAACTACTGTCTGTTTCTCTCTCCCTGCTCCAAGTGGAATAAAACCTGCAGAAATGAGTACCAAATCATTTGTTTATTTGTTTGATTTTTAACATTTTATTTTGAAATAACTATAGATTTGCTGAAAGTTGCAAACAGTGTGGGGAGATCTTTACCCAGTTTTCTTCCATATATAACATATTCCATTATAAAATCCAGGAAATCAATATTGATACCATGTGTATACCAGGCCAGACAATTAATTTCATGAACTCACCGTAGAAAAAGTGCTACACACCTCATTGCTGAATATCACTGCAGTCACCTTTGAAGTACTCCCCTTGGGAAGCTATGCACCGATGCCAGTGCCTGGTCCACCCTTCAAAGTGATTTTGGAACGCCTTTTCTGGAATGGCCATCAGAGCTGTCAGCATCCCCCAAAACTGACAATTCAGTTCACGAACTTGCCACTGTGCACTTATGTTGGCAGAACTGTATAAACAACTCCATAAGGTTTTGACACCTTACTGAGTTGCCTGCCCAAGGTTATGATACTTTATGGGGTTGTTTGTACAGTGCTGTTAACGTAAGCGCAAGGTGGCAAGTTCACTAACTGAATTGTCAGATTTTGGGGATGATGACAACTCTGATGCCCATTCCAGAAAAGGAGTCCCAAAATTGCTTTGAAGGATGAACTAGGCACTGGCATCGGTGCAAAGTTTCCCAAGGGGAGTACTTCGAAGGTGACTGTAGTGATATTCAGCAATGAGGTGTGTAGCACTGTTCCTACAATGAGTTCACGAAATTATCTGACCTCATATATAGTTTTGTGTCATTTTATTACATGTGTAAATTGTTACACTTTTATTTTAGTCATCCTTATAACATGTGTAAATTGTTACACTTTTATTATAGTCATCCTTATAACAATAGCAATTGAGATGCAGAATTTTTCCATCCTCACACAGATCTCCCTTGTGCTACGCCTTTGTAGTCAAACCGTCCCCCAAACTCTGCATTCATAATCCCTGGCAACTACTAACTTATTCTATGTACCACTATAATGTTTTTCATTTCAAGAATATTATGTAAATGTAACTATACAGTATGTGACCTTTTGAGATTGGCTTTTTTCACTCAGCATAATACCCTTTCATATACACATTAAAGAATAATTTTTATCTACTCTGCAATGTCTTTTATTTTTAGATAATTTATGTTTTATGTAATAATTGATATTACAATCATGCACTCCTTAAGTATAGGTATATGTTCTTAGAAACATGTTGTTAGGCAATTTCATAGTTGCACCAACATCATTGAGTGCACTTACACAAACCTAGATGGTATACCCTGCTACCCACCTAGGGTAAATGGTGTAGCCTATTGCTCCCAAGCTAAAAGCCTGTATAGCACGTTAAGGTACAAAAGAAAATGAGATTAAATCAGCACAAGAGAAAATGATGCACACAAAAGACATTGTAAACACAAGATATATGAGATTACTGCCAGCATAACGCAGCCTACGGTATTACAGCCAGCGTTTTTATAAGTAGAAAGAGTGCACTCTAAAATAATGATTAAAAAGTACAGTAAATACATAAACCAATAATGTAGCCATGTATTATTATCAAGTATTATATATTGTGCATAATTGTACATGCTATATTTTTATGCAACTGGTAATGCAGTAGATTTGTTTACACCAGCATCACCACAAACACACGAATAATGAGTTGCACTATGACATTACTATGGTTATGACATCACTGAGCAATGGAAATTTTCCAGATCCATTGTAATTGTAATCTATGGGACCATCATATATATATACTCTTGACATGAGTGTCATTATTTGGCTCATGATTGTATGAGGCTTAGTTCTACTATTTTAGTTTGTTTTTATCTTTGTTCCATTTTGTATTTCTGTTTCCTCTACCATGCCTTCTGTAAGTTACTTGAATATTTCTTAGAATTCATTTTGGTTTAACTGTAGTGTTTTTTAAAACATGTCTCATATATGATGGATTTTTTATTGATTCTTCTAGGTATCACATTATATGTATATAATTTGTCACAGTCCATGCTGTCAGCATATTGACAGTTTGAGTAAAGTGTACAAACTTTGCCTTCTTTATCCCTTTACCCTTCTAGTTTATAATATAATCATCTTAAATAATTCCTCTTCATATATTGAGAATCATATCAGTGTTACACTTTTTGCTTCAACTCTCAACCGTAATTTAGAAAATTCAAGAGGAGAAAGTCTAATGCACTTATCATGATTTTGCTTTTTCTGTTATTCTTTCTTCATTCTTGATTCTCCAAGTTTTCCTCTTTATGATTTCCTTTGTATTTCAAGAACATTCTTACCCATTCCTTTAGAGTAATTTTGGTAGCCATGAATTATCTTAGTTTTCCTTGGGGAATATCACCATTTTCCTTTCCATTATCCTTCCCTGAAGGATAATTTGGGTAGAAATAGAATTTGAAGCTGGCCATTATTTTCTTTTAGCACTGAAAAAAGTATTGTGTCACTTCCTCCTGGCCTCCAGGGTTTCTGATGAGATGCTGTCACACAAATTGTTTTTCCATCATAGGTAAAGTGTCATTTCTTTCTCACTACCTTCAATTTTTTTTTTAATTTTTGTTTTCTGAAATTCTGTTTTGATACATTTTGAGAGCTCAGCTTTTTTAATCTATAGGTTTGTGTCTTTTGCCAAATTTGGGGAATTTTCAGCCATGATTTCTTTGAATGCCTTTTTGTAGTATAACCATCTTTCTCCTTTTCTTCTGGGACTCCAGTAACATGAATATTAGATCCTTTGTTATTGTTTTACTGTGCGCTGAGATTCTGTTCCTCCCCCTGCCCCCACTGTATTTTCTGTTATTCGCATTGGGCAATTTCTTTGATTTTATCCTTAAGTTCATTGGTCCTTTTCTTTTGTTCTTTTCATTCTGCTGAGACAATCCAGTGTTAATTTGGTTATTTTTATCTCGAATCTAACATTTCCATTTGGTTCTTCTTTATATCTTCTATTTGCTAATAAACCTTTTCTATTTAAAAAATCTTTTTCAAAAAAATAAAAAATAAAACAAAAAATCTTTTTCAAGCATGTTTGTAATAGCTCACTAAAGCGATTTATGATGATTACTTTAAAATTTTTATCAGATAATTTCATATATCTCAGTCATCTCAGTGTTGATATCTGTCGATGGTTATTTTCCTTCAAGTTAGGTTTTCCTGGCTCTTGGTATGATCAGTGATATTAATTTGGATTCTGGACATTTGGGCAATTATTCTATGAACTTTGGATTTTAAATCTGTTTTAGAACATGAAGGGAGGAGTTGTCTTATTGCCAAGTAGAGGTAGAAGTCCACTTGATCCAAGTGGCCTGCTTTGACTCCATGGAGAGGGGGAATCCATTATTGTTAGGGGATCTGAGATGAAATTTAATTGATATCACCCTGGCTGGCTGGGAAGGGGAAGACTCCCTTTCCCCCATGCACTCCATGTGGGCTCCACTGACACCACTGATGGAAGAGAGGCCTTACCAACAGTAGTAGATGATGGTGCAAGTTCCAGCTGCCAACTCAGTAAGTGTCCTCTCATGTAAGCAAGGAATGGGAGAAATGTCTCATTACCACTAGGTGGTGTGGAAGTGCAGGATCCTCACAGCACCTCCATTGACCTCTTGCAGAGAGGTCACATTACCTTTGAGTGGGGATGAACATCCTGGCTCTCATTCAGTCTTCTCAGATGCCATGCTTGTGGTCGAAAGGGGAGGGGACAGCACACACGCGCGCGCACACACACACACACACACACACACACACCACATCACATACTCTGGAAAGTATTCAGCATATTCAGCCATGTAATATGAACAATAGAGGCATTTATGGTTGGATTTTTCTAAACACTTCTTGTATACGTGAGTAGGGACCCAAAAACCCATGGAATTTACTTACAAAAGCTGTATATTCTTATATGTTTAAGATTCAGTCATCTTCAATGTACTCTTTTTGTGATACAGTACACCTATTGAGACACTTTTTCCACTGTTTGAAACAGCTTTTGAGCTCATCAATTTTGATGTCTTTTAGTGCTTCTGCTATTTTTTTTGTTTCACCTCTTCCACATTGACAGAACATTTCCCTTTGAGGACATTTTTCATCCAGGAAACAAAAAAGGGTCACTTGGAGTGAGGTCAGGTGAATAGGGAGGGTAGAGCATGGGGGTCCTGCTATTTTGGGTTAAAAACTGCTGAACACTCATCGGGGTGTTGTCATGCTGCACGTTCATGTAAATCACCCATTATGAAATGGGGAAATGCATTGAAAGACTCTCCAAAAAAATTCACTGAAGCTGAATGCAGCCTCTCACAACACGACTGGTACACTGCTGCAGATCAGTTCCTAGAACATTCATCTAGCAGAGGAAGCCTGTGCTACAAGCACCCACCCTCCAGAAGATAATTTCAGTTTTTTGGGAAGGGATCTCCCTCATATATATGTATTTTTCACAAACACCATAGCACAGAGCTCTTAAAATTTTGGGGATCTCTGGAGTAATAATTGTCTTTTTGTAATTGTTCAGTTTATTGGGGTGACATTGGTTAGCAAAAATTACATAGCTTCCAGGTACAATTGTAGATACAGTTCTACAGTGTATCTTCTTTGTTGCATTATGTGTTCATCACCCAGAGTCAGTTCTTTTTCCATCACCATGTATTTAACTCCCTCTTCTTCTCCCACCCCTCCCCCGCTTACCCTCAGGTAACCACTAAACTATTGACTGTATCCATGAGTTTTTGTTTCTTTGTTCTTTTCAGTTTTATATTCCACATACAATTGAAGTCATATAGTTCTGGTTCTTTCTTACTTTGCTTAGCATGATGATATGATCTCAAGGTCCATCTGTTTAATGATTGTCTTTTGGATGCTAATGGGTTGACTGGTGGCTGGGGACCCGAGAAAGCTTCACAATAGGGGTTAATCACCAGAAAGACAAAAGCGTACTTAGAAGGTTGGAACTTTGAATCCACCCTTCAATCTCCCAGGAGGGTAGAGGAGCTGGAGATTGAGTTAATCACCAATTGCCAGTGATATGATCAATCATGCCTATGTAATAAAACTTCCATAAAACCCCTAACACTGGTGTTTGGAGAGCTTTGGGGTTGATGAATACATCAAGGTGCTTGCGAGGGTGGCACCTGCAGAGAACATAGAAGCTCTGCACCCCTACTCTCCTACTTGGCCTTCCGCATCTCTTTCATTGGCTGTTCCTGAGTCATATCCTTTATAAGCAGGTAAATGTAAGTGCCTTCCTGGATAGGGGGAATCATGAACCCCCAATTTACAGTCACTTGGTCAGAAGTGCGTGTGGCAACCTAGGATTTGTGACTGGTCTCTGAAGATGGGGGACATTTTTTGTGGAACTCAGACCTTTGGAATCTGCGCTAATGCCAGATTATTAGTGTCAGAATTGAGCTGAATTGTAGAGTTCCTAGTTAGAGTCCAGGAAGTTGGAACACTGGTTGATGTGGGGGAAATAATTCACACATATGTGGGTCTATTTCCGTATTTGCCTGGGGCATGGCAATTGTGTTCTATACATTTTGTGCCTGGCTAAGTTGTCCCTTTCCTACAGAAAGCCAGCTTTTTATAAGGAATTGTCTTCATTTCCACTGGTGTCTTTGGGTTACTGGCTCTTGCAGCAACAAGTCTGGACATATACAGCTAAACGAAAACCCAGGAATTTACCCCCACATTGTTTTTCTCAAGTCCTGAAGTCCATAGGCAGACTGCCTCCTTCTACCTTTCAAAGTATTTTATTTTTTAATATGTAATTTCCAGGGTTTTAAGCTATTTTTAGAAGGAGAAATAGAGGAAAGTATGTTTATTCTATCTTTAGAAGTTCCAAATCAGTTTTAAATATTAGGATCTCCTTTTTTATAGTAGCAAAATGGTTTTTCTCCACATCTTGCCAATTTTTCTTTCTCTTAATTTTTCATTTTTAGCTATGCAAGGTTGGCTCAGAATAAATGCTTTCATTAAATAACCTTATGAGGTCACTGTTACCAGCTGTGAAAATGTTTCAACCATTGCCTTGTTAATAAAATCTTTTCTAAAGTCCATTTACACATGAGACACAGACATTTCCAGCATATGTTGATTAAATTCTCGACATATGCTGATCAGTTTCCCAAACAGATATTCAGGTCTTGTTTGCTCTACTGCTTTATTGAGACTTTCTGTAATAAGTGACTTATTATATTAGCAAAATTATTAGAGCCAAATATTTCAGTCTGCTCAGCCTGGATTTGTGGCTTAAAATGCCCTCTTTCTTCTCCCAAGCACTCCTGTAGGAGGCTCATGTGGAGCATAAATACTTGAGTAATTAAAATGATATTGTTTTAGCCATTGATGACAGGGCTGGGAGTGAAATGAACAACTATGGAGGAGTCTAATACACACTAGCAGTTTTATATGCATTATCTAATGTATTCTTCAAAATAAAGCAATGATGTATATAAAATTTATTTTACCAATGATGCTTTGGAAGGTCATTTATTTAATAAAGTCCAACCTGGGGTTGATCTCTTGGTATACGTACAGAGCTAGCCAGCAATCCATGAACCATTATTAGACCATTAAATCAATTTAATGGATAGCAAATATTTTTTTTTAAGTGAAGGATGTCAGAAATATCAGCAAGCATTTCACATAGTAAGGGAAAGTATTGTTTCATAAAAACAAGTGTGTTTCTTTTATCTACATAATGTTGTATGAGTTTGTGCACTGAGTCCCAATGCATATATACGTTGTTTTTCATAATGTGGTTTACAATGAAGTCTGGAGCCACTTTATTTGATGACCTTTGAGATATATGCAGGCCTTAATTTCAGTGAGATTGTTCATACCCACTGGGCTAGTACTTTTACAGGAAAATGCATCATCTCTCAAGAGCAAAGTTTATTCTTCTAAAGTCCCAAATCTGCAGTATAGACTCTCTGGGTTAGAACATAAAATAGCTATTTCTATGGCAAGAGTTCATGCTAGTATGTAATTCTTGCTGTTTATGACTCGTGTGTGTATATGTGTGTTTCTAGTAAGAATAATACCCTTTGCCATTTGATTATTTTTTCCTACTAATCTCAAAATTTAAAAAAAGTAAAATTCTAACCAGTTTCCCAGTGAGATGGGAATTGGACACTTGAATTGCAAAAGAGACATTACACTTAAGTGGTTAAGTGAGCAGATTCTGGGGTCACACAGATGTATTTCAAATTCAGGCTCTGTCACTCAGAACCCTGGGCAAATTACTTCTAATTTCCTTACCTGGAAAATACTAATAATAGTAGTAACTAACTCATTGTGATAATGTTGGAATTAAAATGAGATACACATATAAAATTACTATCAAAATGTTTGCCTTATGGCAAAAACTTAATAACTGTTAGCTCTAATCTATTAGTTCTAACGTAAGACATTTGCAGAAACCAATCATTTCAAAAGAAGTTGAACTGTTATGCCCTTTTCTTCGGGGTTAGACATGTTAAATCACTCTTTTCTCAAAATATACTAGACAGTGAATGAACATTTCTCAAGTTTTACACTGTAAATACTTTTTCACTGGTTTAGCATAGAAGGAAAGGGACGAAAACTAAATTTTTCTAGTTTTTGTCTTTTTATTTTCAAATGTCCATGTGTTTGTTCCCAACCTCTGGGGTCCCCATGGGTGAAATTTGAAACTGCCTCCCATACCCTGAGGAGGACAAAGAGAGGTTGAAAAATAAGGCGCACCTCTACAGATTGGTACATGGTGGTTTTAATAAAAAATGGTATCTACTTAAGAGATTTGTCTCAAGTGGCCACAAGACAAGATCTCTGCACCTGCCTGCCAGACTCAAAAATATTTATATAGCGGCCTTAATGGGATTCAGTCATATACACAGTCCAGATGGTATCAACAACACATTATTCTCTCAAGGTTACAACCTTGAAATGGCTCCTAGTGCTAACTGGTGAGCAAAACGTACATTCCAAGGACAGGGGAGGGGTACGGAACCTCTGATTGTCTGGTCCTTCTTGCTGGTCAACTGGTGTAACATCCTCTCAATGACCTCCTGCAACACGTGACTGTAAAAAAACATAGTGTGTCTAATTCTAGGCTAATGGACATCACTTTGTGGGGCCACGAGTCAGAAATTATATAGCAAAGCTGCATTTCTACACTGAAATACAAACCTCCAAAACAGGCACTCCTAAACACAGTGTTTTGAAAATGACTCATTCACCTGAGCATATCTTTGATAAAAGTACTTTTGATTTCGCAGGACAACCTGGATCCACTTGTATTCCCAATGCAGAAGGGCTCCCTGAACCTCCTGAAGCAGAAATGGGAATCCAGTGATTACCAGAAAAGTCAGTGTTGTCCTGGGGGCGGTCGTTGCAGGCTCTTTCAGCCTCGAGAAAGCAAATTGCTTGAATCTGAACAAGAAGTAGTGTCCACACCTGGACTTGCAGATCCCCTAAGTCTTCCCCACAGTGTAGGAGAAGTGATGGTGAGCTCGGAGCTTGAAGAGAAGGGCCCTGAGGAAGACAGTGACGACTTCAGGGCATACAGCCAGCCAGAAGTGCTGAAGGAGGATTCCTTGAATGGTCGGCGCAGGATAGAGCGCTTCTCCATTGCCCTTGATGAGCTGAGGAGTGTTTTTGAGGCTCCTGTGAGTGGAAATCAACCAGCTGGACCAGCTGAGTATGGCCTAAAGGTAAGGAGCCACTGATTGAGAGTCCACATTTACCCATGACAAGCTAGGCAGCTTTCCTAGCCTGCCATTTATTGCTAAGCATGAGTTTTTTTCTCTCACATACACTCTAGACAGATGTCCTGAAGCAATCACATAATATGGTGTGAAATGTGGCATCCTCTATTATTGACTTCCTCTATGGTCTGTTCCAGTAGGGACTTGACCTCCTTTCACTCCCACTAAAATGGCTCTGATAGGTCCTTTTATGCTGATGTTTTTTTTTTTTATGAACGTGCCTTGTTTCCACAATTAGGTTGTAAGTTCCTTAGAGGCAAGGACAATTTCTTACCACTTTTTGTACTTGAAACATCTAACAAATGGTACTGCACTTAGCTAGAGCTCAGTGAGGATTTATCACTAATAATGATGGAATGGAACAAGTGAAGGCTTTGGAACAAGAGTGACCTAGATTTTAATCCTAAAACCTGCCATTTACTTTTCTAGTTGCCTGACACTTAACCTTGTGAATACAAGTGTCTTAATCTGCTACTTTACAGGGATCTTGTGAGGACTACTGATAATATATTTGAACCAGTAATCATAGAAGTTTGGAATATTTTGCAGTACATGACGAGCATGCCTCAGTGATCATGGTGTACTGTACTGTCACATATAAAATATGTCTATTCGCTAAAGGGATCATTTAATCAAATGCAGAAAACAGGATTAGCAACATCATTAATCAAGATCACATTTATACCTCTGTTGTCAGGTAAAAGCAACCACTGTTTACACTGGATTTGCTTGAATATATTACAGTTATTAGGGCCCCTACATAAGAGATTATAGTTGAATTTCATAAATAATTAATAAGTGATCTCAGGTTTCCCATTGGGAAGCAAACTCCATGCTTTGTTAATTTTTTACGTAATGACAGTTATCACGAAAGTACGGTCTTAGTCTTGTTAATGGGTAATTAGAAGGCTTTTCAGAGTAGAAATTTTTTTAAAAATGAAGTATTTTGACAACACTTGCTCCTAGTTTTTCTATTGGGACATATATAATAGTTACAATGAGACTATTCTTGTACATCAAATGACTCTACTTGGTTTAATCAGAATGAGGAATATGAAATTATATTTATGAGGTCATACTGAAACTAGAGGATTTCTCAGAAAATGCAACCACTTGCCAATCCATAATTTGAGAATTTTCTTTGTCTCTTTTTTATACTACAGGTGTAATTCTTTTGTTTATAGCATTATGATATCTTTCACTTGGATGTCTGGGGATTGGAGTATACTTAACATAGATATTTATGTAACTTATGTTTTATTTTAATAGATGAAGAAAAGTAAAGCCACAAAACAGTTTCCATTCAATTTCTGTTGACTTTAGTTTAATAAATTTGAACGTTTGACAAAAATAAAAAATAGTCAAATGTAGAAAAAGTTATCCTTAAAATTATGTAATATAACCTATCCTCATCTAGAGCCGGTATAGCTGCTTAAATGCAATGATAAGAAAATGAATCATTAATAAGAATTTCTAGTTGAAATGTAAGATTACCACTTTCGGTATGGCATGCAATTTTGAATCTAGTGCCCAAAAAAATAATTATGGAAAGAAGCAGATATATGAAAAACCACCATTTGGTTTGCAAAAAATGAAATTTCATTAGCATGTTTAATATACTATGTTCTTGGTATTCTTAGGTGCTATGTTATAATATAGTATTTCCCTAAATGTATAAAATGTGGATTGTACATTGAGAAATGTCTCTTTCATAGCTGATAAACATGATTTTTAGAATCAGTTTACATAAATGAGTATTAGAAAAGTTGGCAGAAGTCTCTGTATAAATTCCATATGACTTCTAAAACAAGGAGGAAAAGAAGAAAAGAAAAAGAGAAGTCAATAAGGATTTAACTTGCTTTCTTCCAGTAAAGTATTTTGTTATATTAGTAGGCATCTAAAAGAATCCTAATTCAACTTAATTCAAAATTATATATTTCATGCCAAAGGATAATATGTAATTACATACAATTTAATCCTTAACCCTTTGTTTCTAACAATATTTTTCTTCTTCTTCTAATCAATACTTCATGTTATTGTTATAAAGTAATGAGATAATATTTATTTGCATAAAGTATGCAAAAATATTCTAGCTACTTTATAACTATGACACATATTTATGGAGACTACTGAGATATTGATGTAGGTCAAGGTATTCAATATTTATAATATTTAAAACAAGGCCAGAAAATAATTTCAGATAAGAAAAGTTCTTACAATTAGCAAATCATCTCAACAATAAAAAACAATGAACTGCATTTAAATGTTTCTATAGAAGGAAACTTCAGCAACATGCACTTGCTTAGAAAAAAATTATAAAATGTTGAGGTTCAATCTAAAGTTTGTAGAAATTTTATAGGTGTCAATTATTTTATATATGAGGACTGTCCAGAGAAAATGCAGCCATAAATGCCTCTATTTTTCATATTACATGAGTACTTTTTGGACAGCCCTTTATATGTATATATATTAACAGATGCACACATATTTGTTTAAAGCATTTTGGGGACAATATATCTTTACTTATAAAAGAGTGCCCATTTAAGGGTAATTTGGTTTAGAAAAGTATTTGTTAATTACAAAAAGGAACTGCAAGTGTCAATATTATTTTCTGTAAGTGTGAAAACTCATTGAAGAGAAATAATCTAAACCTCTATAAAATATTCATTCTATTCCAGAGCTTTTGTTAAAATAATTTATCTTAATATTATTACAATAGAAAATTAAGAAGCAATTTTAAAAATAATTGTACTTGCTGTCACTTTATAATTTCTAAAGAGGGATACAACCTATTGTTATCATTTCTAAAACACCTTATAAAAGCAATTTAAAATGAACTTTTAAACTGAGGATATTTTGCTTATGAGGCAGAATATAATTCAAAGACATAGATTCACATAGGCATTATCCCAAATAAATGGTTTGGAACATGATTTTAAAAGAGTTTTTAAAAATTTACAAGAATCTAAGATTATAAATTTTGAAGAGAATATCACATTCACTTGCAAAACCAATAAATAAATTATTATATAATGAATGCATCAGTTAGCATTTGCTGTGTAACAAACCACCCCAAAATTAGCAGCTCTAAACAATAAGCATTTATCATTGCTTACAAGTTTCTGGTGAGTTCAGAAGTTCATCTAGTCTTTTCTGGTCTCACTTATGCATCTATAATCTGTTCCCAAGTCTTTTAGGGTTTGGCTATTCTAGGATAGCTATAAATCTAAGACAACTCAGTTCTGCCCCCATATGGTCTCTTCTTTTTCAGCAGGTTGCTTAGATTTATGTACAGGTCATAGGAGTTTCCAAAGAGAATGTGCAATTGCATACACCTCTGCTGAGAACTTGCACATCACTTTTCTGTATTTCATTGATCAAAATAGTCGCAATACAAACCAGATTAATAATGTGCTTAAATAGACTCTATGTCTTGATAGGAGAAATTACAAACTTGCATTTGCAAAAGTAAATGGGTACAAGGAGAGGAATAATTGCAGTCACTTTGCAGACAATCTACCACAGGCAAGTTTACTTAAATACATTCAAGAATCATAATAGTATAATATATCATGGATTAACTCAAATGTCAGGAACAGCACCTTACACAAAAGGATTCATGTTGACAATTATTGGTGGATAGGACTCATATGTCTTATTCTTCTCTTAGATTCAATTAAGTGACTACACTGATAATAGTTGTTGGGGAAGCAAAAATAATAGCCTCCCAAAGATGTCCACATTCTAAGCCCTATGACCTGTGAATATATTATTTGACATGGCAAAAGGGACTTTGCAACTGTGATTAAGTTAAGGAACTTGAGATGCAAAGATTTTCCTGAATTCTCGCAGGTAAAAACTGGGTCTTTATAAGAGGGAGCCAGGAATGTTGGAGTAAGAAATTGAGATATGATGACAGAAGCAGAGATGGAAGTAGTTCAGCACCATGACCCAGGGAATGTGAGCAGCCTCTGGAAACTGGAAATAGCAAGGAAACAAATTCCCTCTAGAACATCCAGCCCTATCTGTACCTTGTCTTAAGTGCAATAGATCTGATTTCAGACTTTGACCTTGGAGAATTAAAGATAACATATTTGTGTTGTTTTGAGGCACAAGTTGGTGGTAACTTGTTACAGCAGCAATAGGAAACTAATACAGTTCTATTGTAGGTTCTTCAAGCTGTGTTAAGAAATGTTTGTATAGTATATGATTTTGGAGTCTTCCTGTGTTCTTCTGTGATGAACATAGTCCAATATCTCAAAATCAAGTCTTTGACTTTCTTCCATTTGTAGTTGATGTTAAGAATACTTGTAATTTTAAGTCATCATGCAACACTAATACATCTTACTTCTGGATGATCTGTACTTTATATATAACACATAGTCACTTAAAAGAGTGAATTTCTCAAAAGAAGGGGGAGCTTGGGAAATAAAGGAGGGAAGGAAGGAAGGTGAAGAGAAAAAAAGAAAGATGATGTAAAGAATATTATGAAAGAACAAATAAATACAAAATGCTTATGGGGTACACATACATTCATGTCTTTCTTCTATGGGTATTATAGTTTATATAGAATATCCATGCAAATTTTTTTTAAAAAATGAACTTAATTCTGGCTAGGTAGTTCTGAATAGGAGCTGTATTTAGAATAATTAGGAGCAGATTAAGTCATTGTAAATTCCTTCTCCTTTCAAGCTCCCAGTTGCTGTCCATAGAGCTGGGACAGTGGAGCCACTGAGGAGTGCCTTCAAAGGATCCCTTCAGCCTTCGCTATAATTTTAGGGTAAACAAGGGGGTTCTTGATTCAACTGAATAATTCAGTTTGCCTTTATTCCATGCAGGTCTTTAGATTCCAAATGGTAAGTTATCTATTTTCACAGATTATTTCGTGGCCTTCTGTGCTTTCAGTGGACAGTTACAATCTTTCCCCAAAACCCCTAATGCCCTAACAGGGACTACTTCTATCACTTACTAGGGCCCCAGGTTGACAAAGATCATTCAAACATGAGCTTAATTTGATCACAAAAAGGAAACTCAATCACCACATCCTAGTCATGTTACCTTAGAATGCTTTGATTCCATATCTTGTGTGATTGGAGACTTGAAGAAGAACATGAATATACAAAGCTAAGGAACTGTAGACCTACATATGCATCAATAATTAAACAGGATGTAAAAAATTAAAAATAGTCTAGTTTCCAGAATGTGTTATTTTCATTTCCTCCAATCAACGCTTCTGTTTTTTTTTTTTTTAATTTAATGACCAATTTGTCATCTCCTACTGTTCACTTTTGCATAAAATCAGGCCTTTAAAAGTGCAAGTGAATTATGGATTGCAGTTGGGCTTCCTCTACAGAATTCTTTCATTAAATACTTGATGTTACATTTGATCCTTAAATTCAGGCATGTAGGGACTTGAGGATTAATTTTTTTCTAATCTCAGCATAGAAATCACTGTTTCCAGGTAGTTACTTCTGTCATGGCCTTCTGACACTCCACCTTCCACCCTCCTCTCAATGTTTCTGAGATATTTCTGTCCAGCAGCATGTATTTTGTAAAAGCATTTAATAGGACAAGGGCTATTATAATCTTGAAAGTTATTACTGAAAAATCTGTCTACTCTCAAAAATATAAAGCTAAATGTTTTTTTCTATGGGAAGAGTTTTGAAAGTCTTTGAAGAAATAAACTATTTATTTTCTTTGCTTAAAAAAATGGGCAAATAGTTTTTTATAAAGTCATTGAGAAAGATTACTACCTTTTTGTGTTAGAAGGCATTATATAGAATCATAGTTTTTATTTCGTCATAGCACATAGAGCATAATATTTGATGACTAAGGCTCATTTGGGAACCTTGGTTCAGCTACTTCCTCACTATATACATTTGAATGAGTTATTTCACCTCATTAATCCTTAATTTTCACATTTATAACATGAAGAAATTAATACAGCACAGGATTTTTGTCAAGATAAAATTATATAATACCTGAAGGAGAAGAGGTATTAAGAGATAGCATCAATTGAAATTGAAGAAATAGCACCAAAATAGCACCAAATTAATATTTCTTCTATTTTCTCTTCTCTGATATCATTTCTGTAACTCACTACATGTCCTCGGGGAAAATATTTAATCTCAGTGGATTTCTGTTTTCTCACCTATAAATGCAGAGGTTTACACTCTATGATTTTTAAAAGTAGAAAGGTGCTTTGGGCAAAGAAGCTTTTATTTCATGCCTGACAACACCTTAGTCTTTTGCAGAGACCCCTTTATAGAGCTTTCATTGAATATTTGGTGAAGTAAATGCCAATAAAACTTTTGAACATGAGGTGCTGTTCCATTTGGAAATGATGAGAAAAAGAAATACAATTTATTAAATTATAGTTTTCAAAGCGTTATTAAAACCCTAGATAGACATGTGTTTGCCATCTTCATTGTCCTTTCCAATTAATAGAAAAAAGTCACTGGCACGTAGGGACTCAAACCTAAATTTAAAAGAGGTGAGACAGGGTATAAAAGGGTTTCTTGCATTTATACACAGACATACACACACACACACACACACACACACACACACACAGAACAATTAAACTTAGACTCAAAAACACCGTAAGAATCAGCTATAGGGTTTTGTTTCATTTTATGCATGCAGCTTTTGCTTAGTTGAATAATTTGTCTTTTTCAAGTAACGTTAGTGTTCTTTTGTTGTTCATTTCACTCACTTGTATGTTTGTTATTTTACTGGCTGTTGTCCAGTGTTCAATATTACTTGGAAAAAAATAATTCTGTGATCTGATGGTAAACATATTTGCATAGCCTTGAAGATTACCCGAGGAATTTGCCATCTCATCTCATTTGTGTCTCACAGTTTTCTCGTATATGCAGTCACAATATGACATTGTTAAAGGACATAGTGCAAGTAACCACAAAAAGATGTTAAACAATATTGACTCACCTTCATCTGGGAAAACTGCTGTCAGTCGCTTCATGGATTAGCATTCGTTGACATTTTGCTTGGAAGAGTCATGATGGTTTACACCCCTGTGTTATAAGAATATTGATACCAACTCTACTGCTTCTATTGTGAACTCACTTTTCCCCCATCTTCTCTTCCATAGATGTTTACCCAACATCTCTACTTACTGTCTGAATTAATTCAATGATTTCTATGCCTGCTCTTTTTCCCCTTCCCTGTCCTTCCGTTGCTGATTTTCATACTCGGCCAGGTTCTCTTGGAGAATTCTTTCAACACCAAGGTAATCAAAAGGGAGAAATAAAGAAAAGAACATTTGTAAAATACATTGGTAAGGATGTTTATTTTAAATAAGGAAAATTTTAGTCTATATTCAGGGCCATGGACTCCACCAAGGACCATGGACTTGATGTTCTAATCACTGAAAGTCCATCAGCACCCCAAAGGCCATCCTGAAAGAAAATCGACATCAGAATTCCTTCAGTAACACCCGGACAGATAAACTTCAACTTACTGTGGAGAAACCTGGAAGAAACCAATTTAAAAGGTGATCAAAGTTAATGTCACTAGTAATGAGACATATCGATATCATGTACCTCTAGAAATGATGAAAAACAAAGCTTACGCCTGTGGTGTTCTTGCCAAAATTATGTAATTTCAATTTATTCATGAAAAAAATTAGGTAAGTCACTATAGGGGGCATTCTATAAACAGCTGGCCATTGATCTTCAAGAGTGGTAAGGCCATGTTGGATAAATACTAAAAACTTCCATAGATTGGAAGTGACTGCCATAGATTTGAGACATGACAACTGTGATGAGGATGGGATCTGCTATTGAAAAGAGGGCATTGTGGGAGAGTTGGCAAGATTCTATTAAAGTCTGATTATTTCCTGGTTTCAAAAATCACACTATGGTTAAATAAAATTTTGAGAAAAAGCTGGACGAATCTTATATGGGAATTCACTATGTTATTAATATTTTTGCAATATTTTTTTAAGTCTAAAGTTATTTCAAAATGAAAAGTTAAATAATTGTTATATTTATTGTTGAGGCTTTAGAACTGTAGAGTAGAGAATTATGGTCTCTTTTGCTTTGATTTGTATCAAACCTTTATTATTATTATTTATTATATTAGAACAATATATGTATTATTCTTTTAACCCCTTGAAGAATGTGATCCTTAGCTCCTTACGCCTCTGCTTTTAAAACCTTGAAAGTTTCAGTCATTTAATCTCAGCCTGTAATTTCAGGATCTCTGCAATTAATTCTTTCCATAGCAAAGAGAATTTAAGAAGCCTAATCAGAAATTGAGAAACCAAGTATATGGACAGCCTATGGTTAGATCTGCTTTAAATTTATGTCCCATTTCCACTCACTGAGTTTCACTACCTTTTCAGGAATAGAGTTCTTATATTGTTTTTATTGTCATTATTGTTATTGTTGTTTAGACCCTTGGTTCTGTCTTGACTACAGTCCTTCCAAGTCATTGCCTTACATCCAAGAAACTCAAATTACCTATTATCTCAAATTTAAATTCCAGGACCGTAACCATTGCTTTTCTGATGCTGATTTGACAGCAGGCTTCCATGTCTATAATACATCGCCAGCCCTTCTAAAATGCTCACCCTACCCTCTTTGGGGGAGGATATAATACCTTGCCTTTTGATGTATTTCCCAATTGCTTATAAAGTTTCTTCCCCCTTCTGTTTGAGGTTAGGTCCAATTAACTCTATATGCTCCCTTGTTTGATCTTTCTCACGCAAACCAAGTCCAGGATTGATAAAGTAAAGCCTTCTTTAATGTAGTTGCTTTCTTTTTTTATTCCTCAAACAGAGTCTTTTAGCTGAACTTAGAAGCCTGGAATCTTTTGTTAGGGTTGAAATTCAAGATATTTAGCATGAAGTACAGTGCAGACCCTGACACTTCAGAATGGATGTGGCTGTAACAACTGGTATAGACATCTTGGTACCCACTTCCTAGACATCAACCAACATTTAGATACCAAACTGTAGTCTTATTTTAGCATTTGTTTAGCACTCACTATATTGTGTGTGGAAAACAAATAGTTAACAGTTTTTCCTACTTGGAAAAATATTTCTCTATCTGTTTAATGTGTAGTGGGGAGTGAATGCAGTGAGTTCCAAACACCTGAAACAAATTCAAGCTCCATTAATGTTTCTCATCTACTCCAACTACCAAATAGGATGATTTATGATAGTTAATAGTATACTAACTTGTTTTATGTCAATGAGTAAGTCATTTATTGGAAGCCATGAGACAAATTGCTCTTAAGCGTGGTAATGTACCATAGTGCATGCCGTTCTTTCCCACCCCTCCGCCCCCCATTTGTGGAAGTACGTCAGGAGCATACATTTCAATTAATCAAAATGTTCTCATTTCAACCTTGAAATCAGAATTTTTTATAATGAGAAGGATGATATGAAATATTTTCATTTCTGATCATAATGATTTCATAATTTAAGCTCTAATCTTTTCCCTATTTACCTATATTTTTGAGTGTTAGTAGCAGTTATTTTCCTTGTGTCTTGAAATATGTTTGAAATTCTCATGGGAAAGAAAATTCAAGCTTTGAAGCAACAACAAATGAAAACCAGAAGTTTCACAGACAAAATCTCCTCTTCCTTCTCTCTCTCTCTCTTTCTCTCTCTCTCTCTCTCTCTCTCTCTCTCTCTCTCTCTCTCTCTCTCACACACACACACACACACACACACACACATACACAAGCTTTTAAAAATGTTCTACATTTAGGGAGTTCCCTGATGGTGTAGTGGCTTAAGGCTTTGGCGCTGGTGCTGTCAGCGCTGCGGCCTGGGTTCGATTCCCAGTCTGGGAGCTACCCACATACCAAAAAAAAAAAAAAAAAAAAAGCAAAAAAAAAATGTTCTACATTTAAAAGTAAGTAAGTTTGAGAGATTGCAGAATATATGTGTCAATGTCTCTAAGATTTAGTAATCTGGGACCAGCAGTTTTGTTTTTAAGTGTTTGTTTCAAATGTTCTCTTTGGTCTATAACTATAGCCTTTTGTGTAGGACCCATACATTTTTGAGGTTATCCCTGAATGCCTCACTTCATGCCAACACTGGTCTGCCCCTAGACCACTAGAAGAAGTGGCACTATGCTGCTGCTAATGACTAGCAAGTAGTAATTACGGAGCACGGAATATTCAGCAGGCCCCGTGCTGAAGGCTCATAGGCATTGCTGCCGTGTAACACTCACAGCCGTCTGAGGAGACAAGAATTACGAGTGTTCCCGTTTTATAGCTGCAGAGTGCAGAAATGAAATAACTTGGTAAGTAATAGAGCAGGAATTCAAGCCCCATCCAAAACCCACAGTATTAAAATATTGCTCTCTGGATTCCTGCTGTGCATTTTCATGCTGGATCTCACTGCTGTGTTTCTGGTATGAGTGAATCCTAGACAGTACAGAAATCACTGCAGCGTTGGAACTTTCAGTGCCACAAACATTATCATACATCCTCAATTCTAAGATACAAATTTTTTAACATGTTAGTATCTTTGATGTTGACATGCTTCTTTAGTGTCAATGGCATTCTACAGTTTGTCAGGATGTCCCTCTTTCTTAGAGTTACATAAAATAGTGATATCATTTTCCCTTAGATAAAATGTAGCATAAATCTATCAACTTTGAATAAATATAATAAAAAAGTTATTGAACATTTGTGTGCCAGGAATGTGCTAAACACTTTACATGTATTTTCTCTCTTAGCTTTTTCATAACTACTCTGAGTTAAGCCAGTTCAACATCACCATTATGCAGATAAGAAAACAGAAGCTTAGTATACCCTTTTTGTCTGTGAAGTATACCTACCTCTGAGAAGATGTGGTTGGAAAAGAAATGTAACCCAAACAGGCTGAGTCTGGAGACCTTATTCTTAAATGCTGAGAAAGCTCATTTTTTTATAATACCTAATTAGTTAATAGTTTAGAGTAAGCTGAAATGTTCCAGTCTAATGGACAAATCACTCTGTGTACTAACAAGGAGCTTTATAAAGAAGTGAAAACAATCAACAATGGCTTTATTTGGTAGGAAGAATAAGCATTATATTTCTTTCTTTCTTTCTTCTTTCAGAGACTTGGCAGGAAAGCAGAGAAGAATTTAGTGTGATCTGACCCAAAGTAATATATTTAGAGATATTTAGTGAAAGAGAAAGAGAGAAAGAGAGATTTGAAAAAAATTATTTTTTAAGTTTATTTTTAAACTTCTTAGGAGGCAAAGTTAATTCTTTATTTGATAAAACCAAAATCTATAGAAACAGTCTAAATATGAGAATTTTTTTGAAACCTAAGAGCTGTTGGAAAGGGCAACCAGAGTCTAGCAGAGGGATATTAATAGGTCAAGATCACATATAAAAATTTAAAATTTAATAAACAGGTAAGTAGCCTGCTTTTTGGGGGGTTTTCTGCTTTTTAATTCTCTGAATTTCTTGCTGTGGATAGTCACTCAGATTCAGTCTTATCTTTCTTTGATTTCAATTTTTGACTTTATATAGATAATGCTCACATATTTATTTTATATCTTACCCTTTTACCTAAGTTCTGTTCCTAAATTTTCAACTCATTCTAAAAACTTGCACCTGGATTTTCTTCAATGACCTCAAAATGCCCCAGTCTGAGCTCACCTTCCATGTAAATCACTACTTACCAAAAGCCTGTACATTTTCGGTGACAACACTTTGTGTGCTGTCATGGAGAGTCCTCTCTGGTAGTTTACTTTATCCTGCTCATTTGACTTCCACTCCAATGTCTCAATTTTTCTTTTCACTTACCACCTCGCCCTTGTCACTTTCAACCTGTGTTATTAATACTGTCCTTCCTAGTGACTTAGTCGTAGAGTAAACCCTTTTTGGTTGGGTTGATTTTAGCAACATAGTCCCTAGCTCCTCAGGTTTCCACAGCTGTAGACTTTGTGTGTTATATCCTATTCTTGCGTATATCTTGTATGCTTTCTATTTTATAGTGTGGCATTGTCAATTATGGCATTACGAGCCACCTAAGGTTACTTTAATTTCAATTAATTAAAATTATATAGAATTAAAAATCCATTTTCTTAGTCACGGTAGCCATACTTCAATTCTTAATAGCTCCATGTGGCTAGTGGTTACTACATGCATATTAGACAGCATGGATATAAAGCATTTCCATCATCACAGAAAGTTTTATTGGGCATTGTGCTCTCATGGCTTCTATACAGGGCTCCAACTTCCCCATGTAGAATGCTCCTAGTGGTTCTAGGTGTTCTAGAGTTTTTCTGATTTATTCCAGCATGTGTCTCTGCTTTTCTACTTCACACATCTCAGGCAAACTATGCCTAACACACACACACTCTCTCTCTCTCTCTCTCTCTCTGTCTCTCTCTCTCTCTCTTTCTCTCTCTCTCTCTCTCTCTGTCCCCCGCCCCTTGAATGCTCAGATACACTGTATTGTTGCAACCCATCCAAACAGCAATGCCAAGGGACTGAGAAGGCAATTCAGCATGAATATACTTACAGTAATTTATTTGTCATGAATGCCAAGCATGTTATCAGTACTACATGTAGCCTGCAAAAGACCCAAAAGAAGCTTCTCAAGCAAGCTTGACTGGATATTCATATATATATATATATATATATATATATATATATATATATATACTTTCTTTCTTCTAGCTCTTTATCCATTCAGACATCTGTCCAGTGGTGGTGTCTTGGGTCCCTTGAGGCTATAGGTATGTTCTTTGGTTTGCTTCAGCTATTACGTCATGATAATATTCCAGAGCTTGATATTTCCTTTTTAAAAATGAATACTTTCCATAAATTTGTGAGTTTATTTCTGGGTTTTCAGTTCTATTCCATTGGTCTATATTTCTGTTCTTCTGCCAGTACCAAGCTGTTTTGACTATTGATGCTTTGTAATATAAATTGAAGTCAGGGAATGTAATACCACCAGCCTTATTCTTTTTATGTAGTATTGCTATGGCAATTCGAGGTCTTTTATGGTTCCATATAAATTTACTAATTCTTTTATCTATTTCACAAAAGCATGATTGTGGGATTTTGATGGGTATTGCATTAAATCTGTAGATTGCTTTGGGCAGAATGGCCATTTTAACAATGTTAAGTCTTCCTATCCATGAGCAGGGAATATTTTTCCACCTCTTAAAGTCTGTTTCAATTTCTTTCAAAAGTGTCTTATAGTTTTCAGTGTATAAGTCTGTCACATTCTTCGTTAAGTTAATACTTTCTTCATAGAGCAGTTTATGTTTAGAAAAAAATCAAGTACAGAGTTCTCATACCCTCTCACTCTAACCCCCATTTTCCCCTATGATTAACATAGTACATTGGTGTGGTACATTTGTTAAAGTTAACGAGCCATTATTGACGCATTATTATTAACTAAGATTCATGCATTAGAGTTCATTCATTGCATAGTACATTCTATGGATTTTGACAAATGTATAATGGCACGTACACACCTATTACAATATCATATAGACTAGTTTCATTGCCCTAAAACTTTTCCATATTCTACATATTCATTCCTCCTTCCCTCCTCCTTGAGCCTCTAGCAACCACTGATCTTTTTAACTGTCTTTTGCCTTTTCTAGAATGCCATATATTGGAATCAAACAGTCATTCATCTACTGAAGGACACTGTGGTTGCTTCTAAGTTTTTGCAGTTATAAATAAAACTGCTGTAAACATTTGTGCATAGGATTTTATGTGAATGTAAATTTTCAACTCATTTGAGCATATACAAAGTGTATAATTGCTGGATTGTACGGTAAAAATTGTTGTTTTTAAGATACTCCCGAACCATCTTCCAAAGTGTTTGTACCATTTTGCATTTCCACCAACAATGAATGAGAGTTCCTATACTGCCATGTATTTGTCAGCATTTGGAGTTTTCAGTGTTTTGAATTTTAGCCATTCTGATATATATATATAGTGGTTTAATGTTCCTTTTCTATTTATTATCTCTTGCTTGTTCTAGTTGGTGCTCAAGTGACTTGTTTAATTTTTCACTACTCTTGAATGTTTCTAATTTGGGGGCATAAGCTTGTTTTCCTTTGTTTATGATGATATACTCTTTTATTCCTGTCTTATATATGTTTTATTCTATAGTCTTTCAATTATAATTCCCCATTTTATTATTTTATTGTTATTTTTATTATTATTTAAGCATGAATTACACATATTTGATCTATACTGTCAACCACATGGCATCTATCCTGCTTTGTGGATAAATTTCTTCAAAATTTTGCTTGAGTATTTGCCTGGATTGTAAGGCAAGATTACATCTTCTCTTTTCTTTCTCTCCATGTTTTTTAATAGAGTGCTAAGATGTGGTGGGTGTACATTAAATACCTTGGAAATGGAAGCATGGAAACCCTTTTGAAATTGAGCTGGATCTCACAGTGTCTATTCTCCAGGTTATGCACTTTAGCATTCCATCCTTAGGACTTGGCTACAAGGTTACCTTATATCAATTCTTTAGCCTGCATTGCCCATAGTTGCATTACTTCTGCTCATTTAACCTCAGGTTTTTCATAACCTGATATCATTTGTCTTTTGCATATAGTCATTTCAGCCTCAGCAATATTTTCAATGGCTGTGTGCCAACCTCTTTCTGGGTTGTGGGTTGGACATCACTCTATCTTAACACTCCATATGCCTATAGATGACATTGGTGACATTGTGCAAGAAATAGACATGAAAGAATTAATGCTTCTTTTATTGACCATTTTTATGTCTCAAGTCTGATGTTACTTTGACATCAAGCTATGTCTGCCAGCCTCCTAAACAAAAAGCTGCCTTCATGATTTATATTTATTCTATTTTTCCTGATGCCTCATTAAACAGGGGCCTGAATATGCAACTAGTTTCAGAAAGGACTTCTTTCTCTGTGTTTAATAGACTTTCTTGGCAAGAGTCTACCTTAGGAATTGCTGATCTGCAACAAACCCAATGCCACTGTCAGTCAGCTCAGGAGGTTCCTTAATAATGTACTAAGACATTGTTTGGTCTATTCTTTCTACTCTAGAAATTAAGTAATAATCAATTATTACCTACTCCTTTTAAAATTATGACTATGTCAGCCCTAGAGAAATATATGAAAATATATTCTGCATCTTCTTGTAGCTCTGCATCAAAGATGGATCTCAGGTACTGAGGCCTTTAATGTCTGTGCTTCCATAGAGTTGGAAGATTGCTTCTTCCGGCTAGCAAAAAGCTTTATCATATGCAAATGTCCAAATCTCCCTTTTCTGTAATATTTGAAGATTTCTACATAAAAGAAGAGAAAGTAAACTCAGCAGATATATGACTTAAAATAAATAATAAATATATACTACCTCCCACACATATACATACACAACATTAAATATAAACCAATAGAAAACCAGTTTTCCTTTTTTTTTTTTTTTTTTTTTTGAGAGTGGTGAGCAGGGGGTCTATAGCACATACACCTAAATGGAACGGTTTCTAATACTCAGAGTGAAACGTTCATAGATACAGTTGTGCTGAATCATGGTATTTTCTTTATTATTCTTCATCAGTGAATAAAAACAAGGTTTTGGTCCCCAAGTGTATTCAGCATCTGAGTTTCTTTGGTGCCAAAAGAAAGAAAAATGAGTGTGACATTCCTATCACTTCAAAGAGAATGTGGGGGTAGAAAGGAAGGGAGAATGCACTGCTAGGAAGAATAGATTCTGTTTTCTTATAATGCCACTACTAATAACTAAGAAGTAGTAGCTAGAGTAGAAATGCTGTATAAACAAAAATAAATCTATACTAAGTGGTTTTTAATGTTTGAAAGGTAAAAGTAGCTGCAAGGTTAAAATCGGTTTACTATAAACACCTTGTCCTTAGCAATGTATTTGCCGGAGTTCTCCCTGGAGGTTTTGGTGTATTGCTCACAGATGCCTCAGTAGAATATATCTAATAAAATCTTTTCCATTCATTATTTTTTACTGAGAGATGCTTTTCCAAATGAAGAAATTAAAAATGATAAATTCTTCCAAAGAAATTATTCCAATTTCAGTATGAATATTACCATTAAGTCCTCTCCTAGTATGAGAAGATTATAGTGACTTTTAACTAGCAAATGCAGTTTCAAAATACATAATCATAAAAACAAGAGGCAATCCTGTCTCCATAAAGATATGATAAAGTGACTGAAGCAGAGTGATAAGAATCTTAAAGGAGAGAATTGCCCTCCAATGTCATTGAGTCAAACTCCCTCCCAAGGTTGAAATCCATATTATATTCCAGACAGATGGCAACCCAGCTTCCTTTTAAATACTTCCAGTGTCAAGGAGTTTATGCTTTTGCAAAGCAGTTCTTTCTATTGTCAGATGACTCTCCTGCTTAGAAGGTTAATCCTCACGTTGAGTAGAATGTATCTCCTGAGAACATCCACACTGTGAGTCAAGTTTTGCCCTTCGAAGCAGCACAAATGATGCTCCATTTGTCACTGTGGGAAGTGGCGGGCTATGTCTAACTTTGAGGGCTCAGGACACAGCTTAGCAGTAGGAGGTGAGGTGGAGATATTCTTGAGTGATTTAGGAAGAGTCAAGACCTTACCTATGCCTGAGAAGGGCATGAATATGACTGAGAAAGTTCAGACTAAGGAACGACAGAAAGCAAAAAAGCCCAAAAAGTTGGAAATTAATTAAGGAGTCCTGCATAGGTCCACCTGTGTATATGAGTATCTTCTTTTGCAGCTATTCTAAAACAATCTTTGTTTGGGGGTTTTATGCTTTTTTTGGGTGGACATATCTGGAATACATTAGTAGATCCACTTCAGAGTGCCAGCAACTATAACAGAGATAGATGTCATTAAGTGTTTTTTTTTCCCCAAGTGTTAACCATAAGCACTGAGGTTAGAAAGGTAGTGGATTTGACAACTGTGGGTTCCATCCAGAATTTCTATTATCTTTTGTGAGTGCAGTTCGTACTCTTCAGAACTGTTAGCACTCTGCAGTGCTGACAGAATATGTCTCTTTTGAGGCTTTGCTTTTTTTGGCAAGGCTTCAAACCAAGGACTTATAGCAGCTTTATTTGCATACAGATAACAAATGTGTCATTTTTGTCTTTTTTGCTACTTTTTCATAGCAAAAATAATTTCTTTGAAAAAATAATTTCTTCAATTATAACTCCAGTCACAGATATATGTATACTTTTTTTTTTTTTACTGATTATGCTTGCACACAGCCTCTTGGTCCCATGACGATGATCTTCTCTGTCATTACAAACAGGTTAAAGACCAGATTTGAAGAAGAGGCTTTGTAAGTGCATCTGATGCTAGAACCCTCTTTTGTAGGATGTCAAATAATAGAACATAATCTCCCTCCTACTTATCCCACACCCCCCACACACCCTCACCTCTGTTTCCCAGCATTCAGCTCTATGACACTTCTTTTTCCAGCTTTATTGAGGTGTAATTGACAAATAAAACTGTAAGATATTTAAAGTACAAAACATTATGGTTTGATAGGTTTACATTGTAAAAGTAACTCCTGCGAGTTAATTAACACATTTATCACCTCACATATCTACCCTTTTTTTTAATAACACTTAAGGTCTACTCTCTTAGGACATTTCAATTAAACAATACAATGTTATCAACTATAGTCACCATATTATGCATTATACCATATTATCTCCTCAGAACTTACTCATTTTATAACTGAAAGTCTGTACCCTTTTACCCATCTCTCCCTACTTGTCTCATCCCCCAGCCCCTGGCAACCACTTCTCTACTCTCTGTTCTAGGAGTTGGACTTTTAAAAATATTATACATGGAAGTCATACCATGTAATATCTGTCTTTGTCTGGCTTATTTCACTTAGCATAATGCCCTCTAGGTTTATCTATAAGGTCACAAATGACAGGATTTCCTTCTTTTTGAAAGCTGAATAATTTTCCATCATACACACACACACACACACACACACACACACACACATTTATATAATCACATCATTTTAGATTCACCTACCCATTGATGGACACACTTAGATTGTCTTATCTTGGCTATTGTGATAATGCTGCAGTGAACACCCGAGTACAGATATCTCTTAAAGATAATAGTACCATTTCCTTTGGAATATACCCAGAGGAGGGATTGCTGGATTACAAAGTAGTTCTATTTTGAACTTCTTGAAGAACCTCCATACTGTTTCCCATAGTGGCTGTACCAGTTTACATTCCCACAAACAGTGCATAGGTCTTCCCTTTTCTTCACGTCCTTGATAACATTTGTTATGTCTTATCTTTTTGGTAATAGCCATTCCAACAGGTATGAATGATATTGTGATTTTGATTTGCATTTCTGTGATGATTAGTGAAGTTGAACATCTTTTCATGAACCTATTGTCCATTTGTTTGTCTTTGAAAAATACATCTATTTGGGTTTTCTGCTCATTTTTTAAAAATTTATTTTATTTATTTTTAATTTATTTTTTGGTGGTTCCCTGGCTGGGAATTGAACCCAGGCTGCAGCATTGAGAGCACTGAAGCCTAGCCACTACACCACTAGAGAAACCCTTGCTTATTTTAATTAAGCTATTTGTTCTTTGCTATTGTGTTGTATGAGTTTTCTTATATATTTTGTATATCAATCTCTAATCATATATGTGGTTTGCACATATTTTCTCCCAGTCCATTGGTTGACTTTTCATTTCATTGAGCAGAAGATTTTTTAGTTAGATGTACTCCCACTTTTTATTTTTGCTTTTATTGCTTTTGCTTTTTATGTTAAATCCAAAAAAATCATTGCCAATACAATATTAAGGAGCTTACTCCCTAGGTTTTCTTGAAAGTGTTTTACGGTTTTGTGTTTTATGACTTCAGTTTTTATGTTCAAGTTTTTAATTCATTTTGAGTTGCTTTTTTGTATGGTAAGGGTCCAGTTTCATTCTTTTGCATGTATTAATCTAATTGTCCCAACACTATTTACTAAAGTGACTTTTCTTTCCCCATTGTATATTCTTGGATTCTTTGTCAAAAAAATTAATAGACCATATATTAATGCAATTATTTCTGGGCTGTATATTCTTCATTGATCTGTGTGTATGTTTGTTTGCCAATATCCTACTATTTTGATTACTATATGTTTGTAATATAGTTCAAATCAGTAAGTTAGAGGCTTCAAGTTTTGTTCTTTACTAAGATTGCTTTAGCTATTCAGAATCTTTCATGATTTTATGCATATTTTTGGATTGTTTGTCCTTTTTCTATGAAAAAAGCCATTGGAATTTTGAGAAGAATTGCATTGAATCTGTAGATCACTTTTAATCTTAATTATGGTTTATAATGCCAACTTTCAGAATTATGAGAAAATAATAGTGCTGCAAGATTTAAATGAGCCATTTAAATTTAAAATTATTGAGGGTTCCATAGAGCTAACCTTTAAATTTTGATTTCTTTCATCTTTAATACGAAGGCAAGAAGAGAGTTTATATTTTGTTTCTTGATCATGAAATGAATCTTTTCTCTGTTCTTTAATATTAAGGATTGCTACAAATTTAAAAAGATGTAGGCTTTTCTCCCTTCTTTACTGTTCCCCAATATGTTATGCCAAGCATGCCCTACATCTGTATTTCTCTATATTAAAAGGATTGCAGGATATACTTTTAACATAATAGTTAGTAGCTATACTTATCAAAAATCTTGTCACCTCTGAAGTTAGACAGCTGCCAGCCTACATTCAGCATTGTTCTGTGAAACATCTGAAGGAGGGCTCAATATTAGGCATTTAATACTTAACATAAAAGATTTATACAGCTTTTATTGAGCCATTTAGTTTAGTTTGTAAGTTAGATTTTTACTTGTTTTTGTTTCACAAATTCTTCAAGCTCTTGTAATTACTGAATGAATGGACATACATTCTGGGATATTATCTTTCCCTTTGCTAGGTGTGTTTCGGGGATTGTGATAAAAAAGACACCAAATGGATGCTGCTTTTTAGTTTACAGTATAATTTAAATTTCTCAGCTATGGTAATCTAATAGATACTCGAAGCACCATAATCAACTCTACATACTTGCTACAGTTGGCTACCTTTATATAATGCATACCCCAAGTTCATACCAAAAAATATTTATGCATAGGTCTAATCATTCCTCACTGTTTTCATGGTGGGGAAAGATTTGTGCAAAACTTCATCTTGGTGGCCCTGGTATCTAACAGGGCAAGCATGCAATCAATGTTTGTTGAATAAGTAAATCAATTTTTAAGCAGTCCTGTGCCTTTGATAATTATACATGTAACATTTGAAGTGCAATCATCTGAGCTTATTTCATTTTCTGAAGCACTCTTCTATTATCCCATTTCTTTGAAGGGTTATGTATTTGCTCATTGTATGTTGAAACACAATTCTCAAATTTCTCTATAAAATGTTTTCCTGTCTATCTACCTTCCTCTATTATTACAACTGTAAATAATCTATGACTGTTGAAGTCTGGGCAGAATAATAACCTATACCTCCATTGCCACCTAAAATATAGGAAGCCATGTGTCTTGGTTTAAAATAACTACCATTGCAATCTGCTGCCACCTATCATTTTCATCATTGCCATTCAAGAGAATCTTTGAGTACTAGTGTCTATTTTATTGCAGAATTCAAAAGGAGCAAGGGCCAACCATAATAATTTCTTGCTTTTATAACAGGTTGATCTGCTTCATGTAACAAAACCCTCTTACTCAGTGGCAACTCTTTCTCTTTCAGTTCCACTATCACACCAGTGTTGTATTTGACAGGACAGAGTCACCTTTTTCAGTTGGTATCATTTTACTGTTCAAGCTTTGTGCAGAATTCCTTTTTTCCTGACATGAGTTATCTTGAATGTTTACTTCCTGCCAAAGAAATATAATCTCATTGTCTGAGAATTTACTTAGTGGACAGACTATAGAGCAGAGAAAACATCAGCCCTGCACAATGTTTTTCATGCTTAAAATGTAGCCCAGGAGTCTACAAATAAATAAAACAGCAGCTGTCTACTGACCCAGCAAGCACAGTGCACCAGTCATAATACAGTCGACAATAGCTCAAAACCCTGATAACATTGTTTATTTTTTAATAGTCAATGCTCAGTTGTTTCTGGTAATAGGAGGCAAAGATGAGTATGACTCACTGAGTTGAGAATACCGTTTTGAAAGACTCATGTTTACCATTATTTTGAAATGTTTTCCTATTCAATATTATTTTTCTGGAGTTACTTTCAAATAAGAAAACTAATATCTTAATGATTGTATGTGTTCCTCTTCACTGGTATAGACTTTAAATCTGAGGTTTACAATTACTAATTAAAGAAATGATCAGAGTAGAAACAGCATGGACAAAAAAACCAAAAACAAACAAACAAACAAACACCCCAGGGGGGGGCAACAGGAGGGGTAAGATGAGCATCACTTTAGGTTTATCAAGCCAATATCCAATTTAAATAATGGTATTAGTTTTCCATTGCTATTGTAACAAATTACCTAAAATTCAATGGCTTCAACAAATGTATTAACTTACAGTTCTAGAGGCTCTAAGTCTTACATGAGTCTCATTCAGATAAAACCGAAGTACTGGGAGGCCTGCTTTTCTTACTGAGGCTCTAGGGGAGAGTCTGTTTGTCTTTCCAGCCTCCAGAGGCAACTCATATACCTTGGCTCATGGCCCCTTTCTTCATCTTTAAAGCTAACAAAAGCAGGTTGAGTCTTTCTCACATTACATTACTCTTACCCCTTCTTCTGCCCCCACTTTTCCACTTTTAAGAACTCTTGATTATGTTGGAACAACCCAGATAATCCAGGATAGTTTCTTTATTTTAAGGGGATCTGATTAGCAACTTTAATTCCCTCTGCAACCTGATTTCCCTTTGCCATATAGCCTAACATTTTCACAGCTTCTAAGGATTAGGGCATGGACATCCTTGGAGTTCATTATTCAACACAATATACCACAATAATATATTAAAGATCATATTAAATCATAAATGTACTTTTTAATTTTATTTTTTTCTAATATATTATCTTTTCACTAGTTGGCCTCTAACATTCATCTAGCTATAGAGGACATTAGAAATTTTAAAGTATGTTAAAGAAAGGCTTTTTAAAAATACAACTTCTGACATCCAAAAGTGGAACTGGTAAAAGGATTTTAAAATAAAATTTCACTCTGTCTTCTTGAGGATATTAATGTCTAAGGCTAGAAGAACTAGCCCAAAGAGTTCTCTCATAAGGAGATATTCCTTTGGGTATGGCAGAAAAGCCATGAAGATTATTTCTGGGGAGTAGAAGTATATAATATAGGAGTCATTAAAGAAAAGTTGACCATTCCTCAGACCCAAGTGAGCCTGGAAAGAAGAAAGGGAAAAACAGGATGCATAAGGGGGAGAAGGTGGCATGGAAGTCACAGAGGAGGGAGCTAAGTTAATGTTGTTAGCCTGCAAGCACCACCGACCTCTGAAAACGTTTTGAGGACAAGACTTTGAATCACACCTACTGCCGGTATTCACAGGACACACCCTATTGGCAACAGCACCCACGGCGCACTGTGCATAAGCATTCTGCTCCGACAGGAAACTTGTAATAGAACTCCTTCTCTGTAGACTTACTACCATCCAAGTGGAAGAGACGAAGGGAAGAGGAGGCCTGAGAGACTACTGTGCACTTTACCCAGAGGAAACTAAGTATTGCACAAAAGGATTCATTGGATTGTCATAATAGGCTATGTTTTAAATTAAACACTGCCAAAGAGCATGTGGGGCTTTTCACAAAACTTGGAATTAGTCAGGGGCATAACCACAAAACAACAGCAGCAGCAACAACAACAACAACAACAACAACAACAACAACAACAAGATTTCTGGTCACAATACATTCATATATACAGAGAAAAATGTATTTCCTTTAACTGTCTATAATTGATGTAATCTTCATCTCAAGTTCCTCTCTGCTGATTACTAGGAAAAGAAAGCGCAGAGGGGAAATTTTAATTTTAGACCTATTTGTTAAAAATTAGGTTTTAAAAAGATAAAAATATTATCAGAAAATTCTGTTCTGATAATATAAGCAGTCTCTCCCTAGAGAAAAAAAATTCAGCCTCTCTGGGTTCTCATTTCTTAATCCTCCAATTTCCTCCTTAGCTTCTTTTTAAAATTATGTTTATACTAGAGGCAGAGGGACAACTTACCATGATTATGCCTCTGTTCTTCAGAAAAACAGCCCATCTCCCCAGATTGCAGGGTCCCTTCCTGGACTCTGATGCCATGGTCTATGCTTGGGTACTTTGCAGTCTGCTCCTTGGCTAAAATAATGCCCAAGGGAAGCAATAGCCATATCTCTGTTTTTGAGTCCACTTTCCCCTCAGATTCTACTGACCACAGATACCTGAGCCTCACCCTAGCTTCTAAACAGGCTCTAGCCAGAAACCCAGTATCCATGACAGTGAGAATTTTTTTTTTTTTAAATTATGGTAGGCCCAGGACAAGTCCATTGCTTTTTAACTAAATTATGGCAATGATCTTGAGTTGAGTTCTCTCATGATGATATCCCCTTCTCTGGGAATGGCTGGAGCTATAAGGCAAGTTGAGAAGTGCTATCTGAAGCCCGTCTGTCTCTGGCCATAGTGTCCTGCTCCTTAACTAATTTTATATAACAGGGCTGTCTAGAAACAAATCCAGGCATAAATACTTTTATTTTTTTTTATTACACAGCTGGATACTTTCTGACAGCCCCCATGTACCAAGTTGGATTTCAATGCGCTACACAAAAATCTTCTCTGCAGTCTTAAATATGGAGCAGAGAAGAGCCCTCTTGGGTTTTTCCTCACTTACCTATAGGCTTCATCCTAGACGGAGGAGATAGAAACACAAATCTGCTACTCCATTTTCCTCTTTCTGTTACCTTTCTTCGTTTTCCCACTGTCACATAAGAGCTTTAACTTAAATGGCTTTCTTTTTTCAAGTAGCATCCTCTTGACTTAAGCTTAATAACAAGAAGAGTCTCTTGAATTAAATTACAAGAAATAGCAACCAACTCTAAACATAAGCCAATTGGGTGCTCAGAGAAGGGTTAAACCCTCAGCTAATGGGATGGGAAAGTGTGCAATTGAACATCATTGAACTCTGTGCTATCTTCATGTCTCTCATTTCCTCTTCCTCCCTAATCATATATTTTTCTGCCCAACAATGTCGGTTGAGTTGTCAGTGTGAACCATCTTCTACCACATGCTGGGGAATACAGCATCTGTCTGTTTATCATGATCATCATGCTGGGAAATACAGCCTCTTTTGCTCAGCATCTGAGTTTTACGTTTGACAATGCCTTCCACCAGGAAAGGCTGACAAACAGCTCCATTTTATGAGCTAGTCCATGTTTACGGGTCTGACTTAGTGTCCATGGCAAGACTAATGTGGCTAGCGGAGGGGTCGGATAAGAACATAGCTACCAGGGATCCACTCCTCTTTAATAGAGCCATTCACACAGAAGAGAAAACCACTGTGAGAGAGGTTGACTCAACATCATTGCCATCATTTAAGAATCTGAGTGGATTCTTAAATTCACTTCATGGAATCAAAGTAATCTTTGGAAAATTTTGCTCCCCCCCAAATTTTTAGCCTATTCCTATTTACAGAAGAAACAAAACAGCTGATGCAATAGAATTCTAATGAATATTCCTCACCTCTCATCTTCCAGCTAAATATAGTTACAGATCAGTAGGGCCATTCATGAATGAGAATTGCTCTGGATGGTCAGAACGAAGAAAGGATCCGACAGGAGAATCATTCTTGGGGACACTTCATTATCTTTCCACAAGTGACATAAGAATTGTAGAATTAGAATAATGGAAGTTCCTTAGAATATCCACTATTCAGTGTAATAGACAATGGAGAAAGTTGGTCCAGTTCTCAAATACCATATTTTAGTTTCTTACTTCAAATGACTTTTCAGTTATTTAAAAAATCTTTTGAATTCATTATTTTCACATGAACACATGATTCTCAGTCTTGGCATAGAATTATTTAAAAATATATAGAGACTGTTTTGTCCTGAGCCAAGACCAAATTAAATTAGAATAGTTAGCAGTTGAGATACAGAGGATTATTGTAATTTAACAATGCAAATTGTTAAATGATGACAATATATAACTAAGGTTGAGAAACGCAGATATGGATTTTCCTTTAGATCCCAGTTTTTCAGAATGTAGTTTTAAAGCTATTATACTGGATCCTATTTTTTTATGTGTTGCTAATGGAAGTTTGCCAGAGCTGGTGGGATATTAGCAATATGGGTAATATCTAGATTATGTTCAACACAAGGTATCATGATTATTTTTAATTTGATGCATAATGGCACCCATCAGTTTCTCATAGGGCACATTTCAGAGAGGGTAATCTGACTGCAATGTCAAATACCATTTACTGTAAACCAGTCTTGAATCTGCTGCTTAGCCTGCCAGATTCACTTCCTCCCTCACTGTTCTAATAAGCAACCCTCCTGAAACAGGGTACTGATGACAAAACAATTTTTCTCTTTCAGTTGTCATTGCTGTGTTCTTGTATCTACTACTCCGAATAGAAGGCAATTGCATACATTTTGGATTCCTATTTATAGCATATATTTCAATAAGTTCACTAAAGACATAGTAGGTGCACAATAAATTCCTGAATGAGTAGTTTAATATATATATAAATTATTTTGAGATACAGAAATTTGATTACCTGAAGGTAATTTTGTATATTTGTTGTTTGTATAGATACATTAGATTTAGAAACATGGAAAAAAGTATCTGAATATAGTTGTTGAATGACATTAATACAGTTTACTAATGACATTTTAACAGCAGTTTATTTTAACGTCTAAATGTCAGTTTTCATACCTCTAAAATAATAATCCCCCCAAAATTTCAGTAGATGCTCATCTGCTTTTCTTGTACTATTGCTGCTCTCTTTCCTTTTACTTTGTACTTTATAACAGAGTTGTATTACAAGGAGTGGTCAAGAAATTCGTGGAACAGGGGGTTATTGGAGAGGTGGGAATACTAGTGCACGCAGTTTGATTGTGTGACTTATTAGTATATGTGCCAAATTTCAGCCTATTTGCGTTCGTGTTCTTTCAGGTATCACTGCAAAAGCACAGCAAATGTGAAGAAACCCTGAAGTATGGATAAAATTGAATTTTGCAACATCATTAAGTTCTTAACAGGCAAAACACCTCTAACCATTTTGTAAGAGACATTAGGCATTTACTAGGACTGTTACCCTGGGAAATCCATGGTTTACAAGTGGCTTAGCCAAAGTGACCTCCATCTGGGATGCCCTGTTGAGGCCACTTCCTCAGACATTGTCAAAAAAGTTGAAAACTTGTAGTGGAAGATGCCAGATTGAATGAAAAGCAGCTTGCAAAAATGATTGGAATATCCCCTACAACAATTTTGAATATTCTCCTTCAACATCTAAAGATGTCAAAAGCCAGTGCAAGATGGTACCAAGAATGCTCACACCATTTCAAAAACAACAGCATGTCAAGTGTTCCTAACAGTTTTTGGACCTCTGCATAGACAGCAAAGATGAAGTTTTAAACCAGATTGTCACTGGAGATGAAACTTGGGTTCATCATTATGAGCCTGAGTAAAACAGGAGTCCATGCAGTGGCATGAAAAGAGCACACTGTCCCCTAAGAATTTCAAGGTGTCGCAATTGGCTGGAAAAATCATGGCTACTGGGTTTTGGGATACAGATGGTATCCTGTGGACCGATTACAAGGATAAAGGTGTCACAATAACTGGAGAGCACTATTCCTTCACTGAAACAGTTACAAGAATCTGTGGAGGAGAAAAGAACAGGTAAATGGATCAAAGGGGTGCTGCTTTTGCACCATAATGCACCCAAGCACAAGAGCAACTTTGCGGTGGCCACTCTTCACAACTGTGGCTTCCAAATGTTAAAACTGCCCTTTCTACAATACAGACTTGGCTCCATTTGATTATTATTTGTTCCCAAATTGAAAAACCAGCTTCAAGGAAAGATATTTACAAATGATGAAGAGATTGAAGCTGCAATTTGAGGGCAAAACCAAACATTTTTCTGAGGGTGTAAATAAACATTGAAAGATCTGAAAAGTGTATTTGGGTTAAGGGTGAATATATTGAAAAGAAAAAATAATAAATAGGCTTTTTTTTTTACCCTTTCCTCCTCCTTCCTCCTGCAAATTTCTTGACCACCCCTCATACCTCAGAACTTTCCTGTTGGAAAAAATGTCAGAATGAGTTGTGGGTATGGGTGTTAGTACGGATTTTGAGGGTAGTTGGCTGTTACTTTGTGCTCGTTACCTAAGCTCTTAGACCTCAATTTCCTTAGTTGTTAAGCAGAAAAACTGGAACAGGTGACTGCTAATCCCAGAACCCAGAATGGATTTTGGCAGTAGGGCACAGCTAGGATCAAAATACAGTGAGATGTTTCATTGTCAAGGAAGGAAAGGCAGGTCATGGTACCATATCGTAAAGCCGGTGAGGAGAACTGAAACTTCAGAAACTTGGCAGAGTATTAAAAAATAAGATGATGAACAAAAATAGAACTAGTCCAGATGAAATAAGATAAAATATTAATATAAGATTAAGCAAAGGTCCTGATACTTGTAACTAATGTAGTGCAGCCTGGAGACAGATGTGAATAAACAAGATTTTGCCTTTAGTATACCTCTTGTTTTGACATGGTTAATTTATATGCAGTAAAGTGTACAAATTTCAAGTGTACAGCTACACTTATTTTTAAATGTATATGTTTCTATTTACCTATTTAAGCATCACTCGGCCCAAGATTTCATCTCAAGAGTTTCCCTCATTCTCTTCAGCAGTCAGTAATCCACCTTTCCCAGAGTCAGTGACTGTTCTGACATCTTATCACCATAGATTTGTTTCCATGTCTTTAAACTTTATGTAAACAAAATAACAACGTATATATTCTTTTGTGTCTCGCTTTTTTCATTCAACATAATTTGTCTGAGCTTTGTTGACTCATATGTTATTGTATATAATGGTAGTTTGTATATTTTTATTGCTGACTGGTACTCCATTGTGTTAAGTATTCTGCAATTTGATTATCTATTTTCCTGTTGGGGTGGATTTGAGTTGTTTTTATTTTTTGACTATTAAGTTTTGAATAAGACTGCTATGAATATTTTGATAATGAATGTTGGTAGATATGCTTTATCTCTCTTGAGTATCAGTGGGAATGCTGGCACAATTGCTGACTTATGTGGAGCTTTAATAGATTCAGCCAAATCATTTTCCAAAATGATTGAACATATTTACATTTTTTACTACCAATGTATGAGCGTTTTAGTTATTCAATATCCCTGCATTATTTACTTCCAGTATTTTTAATGTCGGCCATCTCATGACTGTGTAGTGCTTTAATTAGGGTTTTTATTTGCAGTTTCCTGATGACTAACAATGTTAACCACCTTGTCAATGTTTACTGGCCATATGGATATCACACTTTTGTGTACTGTCAGTTCAAATCTTCTTCCCATCATTTTAAATTGGTTTTTTAATTTTTTTATTTGTAGGATTTTTTCATATTTGCTAGATACAAGTCATTTGTCAGATTACCACCTTCCTGTTTTTGTCTTGCATATTTGCATTCTTACTGATGTCTTTTGCTCATTGGAAGTGATTTATTTTAATGAAGTCTAATCTATAAATTGTTACTTCGATGTTCTGTTTCAGAGACATTTGCCTACCCCAGTATTCCGATGATATTCCTGTGTTTTCTTCTGTAAGTTTCACTAGTTTCACTTTTAGATCCATGGTCAAATTTGAATTAATTTTTGTGTATGGTATGTGGTAGAGGCCAAGAGTTTGTTCGGTTTTTTCATACGGGCATCTGTTTGCTCCAGCAATCTTGCTTGAAAAGACCACTCCTGCCCCCTGACCCAAGCTAAAGTGGATGCACTGGTAAAAAGTCAAGTTATCCTCTATTTCTGGATGCACTATTTCATTCTTTTGGTCTATTTGTCTATCCACATGCCCAAATCACACGACCTTCATTATTTTAGCTCTTTAATAAACTTCAGAATCCAGTGAAGTTCCTCAACCTAGTTCTTCTTCAAGATTATCTCGGTTATACTATTCGTTTATGTTTGCATTTAAGTTTATAGAGTCAGTTTAACACACACACACACACACACACACACACACACATCCTTTTTGGAATTTTAATTAATATATATTAAAACGATATATTAATTTAGGGAAATAGATATCTAAAATACACTGAAGCTATTAATTTAGGAGGAATTTTTATCTAAAAATAATAAATCTTTAAATTCTTTTTTTCTTTATTGAGGTATAATTGACATATTATATTAGTTTCAGGTGTAAAACCTGAATAAAGATTCAATATTTATATATATACTTGTATTGTGAAATAATCATCATGATTTCTAGTTAACATCCCTCACCATACATAATTACCAAAAAAAATCTTCCTGTTGTGATGAGAACTTTTAAGATTTATTTTTGTTAGGAACTTTCAAATATGAAATACAGTTTAACTGCAGTCACCACATTATATATTACATCCCCATGAGTTTATTTTATAACTGAACATTTGTGCTTTTTTGATCCCATTCACCCATTTGGCCCATTCCCACAACATTACCAGCCTCTGGCATCCACTAATCTAAGCTCAGGGTTTGTTGCTTTCTTTTCTTTCTTTCTCTTTCTTTCTTTCTTTCTTTCTTTCTTTCTTTCTTTCTTTCTTTCTTTCTTTCTTTCTTTCTTCTTTCTTTCTTTTCTCTCTCTCTCTCTCTCTCTCTCTCTCTCTCTCTCTCTCTCTCTCTCTGTCTCTCTTTCTTTTAGATTCCACATATAAGTAAGATAATGTGGTTGGTATTTGTCTTTTCTGTCTGACTTATTTCACTTAGCATAATACTCTCTAGGCAGTCCATTCACGTTGTCACAGATCACAAGATTTTATTCCTTTTTATGGCCAAATGATAGTCCATTGTGTGTGTGTGCATGTGTGTATCAATTGTTTTTGTCCATTCGTCTGTCCACAGATACCTAGGTTCTTTCAATATCTTGGCTATTGTAAATAATGCTGCAATGAACACTGGGTGTATATATGCATATATCTTTTCTGATTAGTGTTTTCACTTTCTTATGATAAATATCCAGAAGTGGAATTGGTGGATCACATGGTAGTTTTATTTTTTGAGGAACCTCTATACTGTTTGTCGTAGTGGGTGCACCAATTTATATTCTCACCAATAGCGCACAAGAGTTCCCTTTTCTTCACATCCTCCTCAACACTTGCTATTTCAAGTCTTTTCTATAATAACCATTCTAACAAGTGTGAGTTGATATCTTATTGTGGTTTTGATATGCATTTCGCCGATGATTAATAATGTTTAGTATCTTTTTGTGTGTCTTTTGGCCATTTGTATTTCTTCTTTTAAAAATAAGTCTATTTAGATCTGCCCATTTTTTAATTAATTTTTTTGGTTTTTGATATTGAGTTGAACGAGTTCTTTATATAGCCTCGATATTAACCTCTTATCAGATATACAATTTACAATTGTTTTCTCCCATTCACTAGGATGCCTTTTTGTTTTGTTGTAGTTTGACATGGTCCTACTTGTTCATTTTTGCTTTTGTTACTTTTGATTTTGGTATCAGATTTAAAAATTGTCTTCATGACCTATGTCAAGGAGCTTATCACCTATGGCTTTTCTTCTAAGAGTTTTATGGTTTCAAGTATTATGTTCAAGTCATTAATTCATTTTGAATTAATTTTTGTGTCTGGTGTATTATGGTAGTTTGGTTTTCATTCTTTTGCATATGACTGTCCAGTTTTCCCAGCACCATTTGTTGAAGAGAGTGTCTGTTTCCTCAATTCTTTAACATGAAACATCTCTAGTTACGTGCATCTTTTTATAATTCTCTCAGTGATTTTATACTTTTCAGTTTAGGACTCTAACATATCACTGGTCAGATTTATTTCCATGTGTTTGATATATCTGAAACTATATGTGAATGTTATTTTAAAAATTTCATTATCATGTTAACTATTTTAGTGTTGTTTCAAAGAAATAAGCCCCTTTGTTAAAAATGAAAAGATTTACCTTCTTTCTTGTTCTAAACATGATACATGTTTATTGTAGAAAGTTTGAAAATCACAGAAATGTGGGGATAGATCTTAATACGACCCCCATTAATCTCTGCCTTCTAGTATTCATGCCCTTGAGTGAGGACAGACCTGTGATTTGCTTCTCCATCTCCTTCTTCTTCTCCTTCTCCTCCTTCTACTTCTCCTTCTCTTTTCATTCTCAGACTTATTTTGTTGTTTACTTTCTTACCCTAAATGCATTCAAAATCCCTCCTAATAACATTCCTGTGTTAATCTAAGTCCGTTCCAGCAAATGCTCTCTTTAAACATTAGCTCGACCTCTAATTTGTGCTGGCATAGGGAACCTGGTGTGTGTGTGTGTGTGTGTGTGTGTGTGTGTGTGTTTTAATTTGAAAAATTTATTTTTAAATTACAGTTGGTACGCAGTGTGTTACTTTCAGGCATACAGCATAGTGATTAGACATTTACATAACTTGTGAGGTAATCACCCTGTCAAGTCTAGTACCCATCTGACAACATATTTAACAATTTGCTTCTAATCAATAGAATGTGGCAAAAGTGAAGGATGTCATTCTCATGATTGTAATATATGACATATGTCTACCTTGCTGGAAGACTGGAGTCTCTGTTGCTTGCTTAGAAGAAACAGGCTGCTAAGTGGTTGTATTGGAGAAGCCCACATGGCAAGGAACTAACTGTAGCCAGCCTGCAAGAGCTGAGGGTGGCATCCAGCAAAAACTAGTAACTTCAGTTCTTCTGTTGTGAGAAAATGAATTTGGCCAACAAGTGAAAGGAACTTAGAAGTGGATTATTTTCCACAGTTGAGCTTCTGATGAGAAGGCAGTCCTGCCTGACCGCCGATTACAGCTTTCTGAGAACCTGAAGCAAAGAACTTCGTTAAGTCATACCCAGACTTGTCACCTACAGAAACTGTGAGATGATAAATATGTGTTGCTTTGAGCTGGTAATTTTGTAGTAATTGGTTGTCTAGCAATAGAAAATGAACACATAGGGTACCCAGCCTTGATTGGGTGGTAGTTATAAGGTGTGATTGTCTTATAATAACTCATTAAACCACATATTTGTTTTCTGTTAAAAAAAGAAAGAAAATGAACACATAGAACTTACAAATAAAGTATAAACATTATACTTGTAAGTCCCCCAGCTTTGTCACCTATGGCCATAACCTCTACCAATTTCCACTTAAAAATGCATGAATTGTGTGTGGATGCTTCAAAAGTCAGCATTTGTCAAATGTGAGATAGTAAATAAACATCTCCTTGATTCAGAGGGTATATCTGACATTTCCTCTAAATTATGAAGTGTTACCTTAGAATAATCCCAGAGGATTTCAATTATAATTGAGGACATGAATGACCCTGGCACTGTTATTGTGCTAGTGACATTTTTGAAATTTATTATAAAATGTTAAGAAATGTCTAATAGATGGTAACAGCAACTATTTTATTCAGAAAATGAGTCTGTGAAGTGGGAAAATGGTGATTACATAATGTTATATGAAATAAATTGCAATATCTAAAATATATTTTCAACTATGCAAAATAGGCTAATAGGCCATTATATAAATAGATGAATAGCAGATAGAAGTAAAGATAGCTAGAAAGAGAGATACATTAGAAAGAATATTAAAATGGTAACAATATTCATATCTCAGCCTAAGAATGTTGGGGTTTTTTAAGTGATTTTTATATTATTCTTTATTCCTATCTACCTTTTCACAATTTTTATATGAATTTTTTATCTCAAAGTAAAAAAGTGTTTGCAAAAGAAATGATCAACAGAAAGAGTATTCTATAAAAAGAAGAAATCATGAAAACATGTTAGTTTAAGTTATTTCAAGACAATTGTATGTCTTTGAGAAGAGAATTCTGCCAAATAGTTTTATCTTTTGATACCAATCTTTACTAGGAGATTATACTAATTGCACAGCATCAGCCTGGGAATAAACATATAATAAACAAGCAGTAATGAAACCTATTTCTCTTGTTTTGCTATCTTCTCTGTAAAAATTCTAGCCCTTCAAGTTCCTCCCAGTTAATTCTGAAATTTTCCAGGAAAAAAAAAAATCATTTATCCTTTTCAGAGTCAGTGGGTACTACCATCCTTAGTTTGCAGTATCTACTCATATGTCAGCAAATGAGGCGATCAAGGCTGCTACAAAAAGGTCCAGTTCTAGCAAAGCTTCCAGAGCTGCCAGAGGCCCCATGGAGACAGCAGAGCCAAATCCGTCTTCATTTGACTTCTGTTCTACATGAAATTGCCACACTCAGTTTATGAGTTTTTAGTTCAGTCTAGGCTGGACAAACCCCTTGATTCAGTGGGCATTTTAAAATCCTAAGACAAAGAACTTTAGGAGTAAAGTCCTCTATAACAATATTGTCTCGAATTTGTATAACTTTTTGAAAATATACAGCATACTTTTCAGACAGAGGTAGTATCTTTCTTCATTTTTATGAAAGACTTCAAAAGGCACAAAAATGAATTGCCTAATGTCATTTTTCCCCATCCATTTATAAGCAAAATGAGGTCCTTTACAACTGTGGTCAGTCCAAGGGTTTGCCCCTAGTAAGTAGTAGAGCCAGAAGACAAATAAGCTGCCAAATGCAAGTGTTCATTAGCTCTTTCTATAAAAATACTGTACAATCTAGCCACAAGCATCATGTCCTATGTATTATTTAAAAATCATGTGTTATACACATTTCATAAGCTGGTACTGATAAACAGTTCCTAAGAGGAGGTAGGAAATTTTAAAGTCATTACTTTCAAAATATAATCTTCTCTTTGAAAAGTTCTTTTTAAAAGTTTACTTGTGTTAGAAAAGATATAAGGGCTGTCTTGAAAATATCCAGCCATGTAATATGAAAAATAGAGGCACTTATGGCTGAATTTTTCCAGACAGCCTTCGTATATCAGTTCAGGTATTTTCAAAATGCAAAATAAATTTCTTAAAGAGGGGCTGTTTGAATGTAAAGCTCTACAACATTAATTGAATTGCTGGCATATGTGTTAAAAATAATTAACAAAATATTACCAGTTAAATTGAAATTCTCAAATGGCATCTCTTGTGTTAGTAATGAAAACATCCAACTCTACATGAATCATCAGGAATAATATCTAAGGAAAGATGAATAAAATTATATCCTTTTATTAAATTTGAATTCCTTATCATTAAATATGAATAAATGGCTATCAGAACAATTAAATAATTTTAATTGAAATATTCTTCAAGAAATTCTGTTTCTTTTGTTTTTTAGAATAAAAACATTTTCTCTTCAGGATTCACATTAGAAAAGTAACAAAAACACACCAACTACAGATCTTTCCCATAGGACCAATGATATAATTTAGATATATTTGTATCATTTTCTCTGACTTTATTTTAAAAAGTGAAAAATAAGTCAGATCATGAATAATTCATTCTTAACTTTAAATATGGTAACTCAATACATAAAAATTTAAAAGATAGCCCAAACCTTCAAAGTGAAATACTTTTTGAAGACTGTCATTAAATGGCTCTGCTTTTTCTTCACTACATCCTTGGCTCTGATCAGAAGATTCTTTTTTAGAGCCTATTTGGAAATATTACTGCCTTCCTAGGACTATGCAAAGTATTGATTCTTAATTATAGTTAACATTTAGTGGTTTGGGTCATCATGTAACTAATTTGTCCTTATATACACTTCTATGGCAAACAATATCCTTCTACTTCAGTTCATGTTAAGATAGATACAATGGCACCTCACCTCTGACATGAAACAGCTGGGTGACTCAGGCTAGCTAAAGTAAAGCAAGATTGTTCTATGTCATAGTGACTGGATAGCGGCAGGCCCTTGCCAGGCCAGTCAGAAGGGTGATCATCCTGTATGGAAGCAACCCACATTAGAAACTTTGCAAGTCTTTCATTTGAATCTCTTCCTTTTTCATCTATTATCTAGCTGCTACTCCAAGCGCTGAGCTGGGTCATGGATGTGATCTTTAGTCTGGACTTTTCTGTCAGGATGATTTTCCTCTCGAGTTCTCGAGTACAGACTCCTGTTCCATGGTAGCTTTGATTTCATGTCTAGTTCAATTTATTTGCAGTTTAGAAATACCCCTCAGCAGGCATTCTCACACACTAAATGTCCTGATGTATATAATTGCATAAAATGACAAATAATGAGAAGTGAAATATAAATGATGGCAGCCTTTGCTCTTTGACCTTCTGAATTTTTTTCCAACCAAAAAAGGAATAATTGGTACAGTTAAAGTTGACATGCAACTTACTGGGTTTTTAAACCACATTTTAATCTTTTCTTTTTAACTAGGCTCTTCCAGTTATTAATTCGATTGTGTTTTTATTTCCTCTTTTAGTTCAAATTGTGTACTATTAATGATTGTTTTTTCAAAGTATATGTATTTCTAAAAACTGTCATTAGTCTTTCCATATTTCCTTTAAAAAAAGAAAGAACAATTATGGTTTGTTATGTATTTGGTCAGATCTCCAAAGCAAATACTTGTACTTCCTGTCCATAAAGTTACCCGAGATAAGTCAATTTGAAGTGGCCATCTGGGAATCTAAAATAGGGTACTTCATGTCTGGGCCAGGGAGAAGTGCCTGCACAACAGCAATTAGGAAATCTGGAATGATCACTACATTGCATTCTTTTTCAGCAATAAATGCCTTTCAGGAGAGATAGTGGGAGTTAATATTCATGTCAAAGGAGAGGTGGGACCAAGAGGTCTCTCTAATAATCATGGCTATGTCAATTGCAGGTTACAGAAGCCTAACTCAAAGTAGCTTTAAAAATATGCTAGGCATGGTTGCAAGTGCTTTATGTTTTAACTCATTTTATCTTCACAAAAATCCCTATGACCTACATGTTTTTACTATTAACATTGTCCTCCCCCTTTTCATTTTGAAGAAATCAAGCCATAGAAATATTAGGTAACATGAATGAGACACAACAACTAATAAGCAGCAGAACTGGGATTTCTCTGCAGGCAGCTTGGCTGCAGAAACCACGTATTGAATCATCAGGCTTGAGTGCTTCAAATGCTGCTAGTTCCTGCGGTAGCTTACAGCCAAGGCTCTGTGACCTACAAGCAAAGACTTTCCAACAGGGCTCCCTTGGTTCATCTCATCTTTTCTGCTTGTCTCTACATTTCTTTCTATGTTGACAATATTCTCTTCTATTTCAAATGTCCTTTCTATCTAGCAAAAATCCTGTCCCCCAGCAGGCTCAGGCTACCAAACCCAAACAATAAACGATTGGAACTGGATCACCTGCCCACTTCTATGATTTGGGATTAAGTAAATTGCCTGAGGAAGGAGTATTGGAAAGCTTACTGGACAGACAAAACAAACAACTCCACACTCTCCCGACTTCCCACTTGCAAAATTGAGAGGGTTTGCTCTGTTTATTCAGTGAATGTTGTCATTCCTAAGCAAGCATAAAAATCAACTGTATGTCTTACATAGATTTCAAAATTTTAAGAATTAGATATTCAATAAAATTCATTGAAGAAAATGTTGGTACTAAACTTATGGACCTTGGGTTCAGGGAGGAATTCATGAATTTGACCTCAAAAAGAAGGGAAGTAAAAGCAAAAATAAGTGAATGAAATTATTTCAAACTAAAAAGTTTCTACATAGCAAAAGAAATCATCAACAAAATAAAGAGGCAGCCAACCAGTGGGAGAAGATATTTACCAACAATACCTCCATTAAGGAGCTAATGTCTAAAATATATGAAGAACTTGTGCAACTCAACAACAACAAACAAAACAATGCAATTTAAAAAAAGTGGGCAGAGGATGTGAACAGAAACTTCTCCCAAGAAGACATGCAAGTGACCAACAGATATATGAAAATATGCTCAACTTTACTAGCTATTAGGGAAATGCAAATCAAAACTACAATGAAATATCACCTTTCACCTGTTTGAATGACAACCATAAACAAAACAAATAATAACTAGTATTAGAGGGGCTGTAGAGAAGGAACTCTCATACACTACTGTGAGAATGTAAGTTGGTACAGTCAATATGGAAAACAGTGTGGAGGTTCCTTTAAAAATTTAAAAAGAATAGCGTTTACCATTATGACCCAGCAATTCCTCTCTTGGGTATCTACCAAAAAAATCTAAAAACTTTTTTCCACAAAGACTTATGTACTCCAATGTTCATTGCAGCATTGTTCACAGTGGCCAAGACATGGAAACAACCAAAGTGCCCTTCAATAGAGGACTGGATAAAGAAGATATAGTACATATACACAATGGAATATTACTCGGAAATAAAGAATAATGAAATAGCGCCATTTGCAAAAACATGGATGGATCTTGAGATCATAATGCTAAGTAAAGTAAGTCAGAAAAAGTTAAGAACTATATGACTTCACACATATGTGGGATATAAAACTGAAAGCAACAAAGCTACAAGATAAACAAATAAAAAAACCCCAAAAACTCATAGACACTGACAACAGTTTAGTGGTTACCACAGATTAAAGTGAGTGGAGAAAGGTGGAGGAGGGAGGGAAGAGACAGAGAAAAGAAAAAAGATACAGATCAAGTCCTGCCTGCCTCATTTGACCTTTCAAGCCATATAAATTTATTCTTAAAAAATAATAATAAAGAATTAGTTATTCTGGAATTGTGGTTTAGAATCTACAGCTTTTCAAGACCCATGGAAAGTTCTGAAAGCTTGCTTGAAAATAAATGGCTAAAAAAAAATCCAAAAAATCAAAATATATAAATATATAGTGAAAGCCAACTCACCTCGTATACAGATAAATGTTATAGGTTTGGTATAAAGCGGACTAAGTTCTTCAGAAGTGTGAGGGTCTAAAGGACTTGAGATGGCACTGCTCTACTAACATAATTCGGGGAGGACAACAGCACCCAGAAGGTTCAGAAAAAAGTGAACATTGTGACCATCCTAGCAGTTTTATTTGCCACCTTGGTCCATGTCCTGTCAAAACAAATGAAGCTATTTCAACTTCGGTTATCTTTTCTAAGGCTTCTGCCGAAGTTCTCACAAATGAGAAACTCTTCATTTTGTGTTTGCTCACAGAGTATAAAAAAGATGATTATGATTTCTAGAGCTATTAAATATATTTATGTATTTTAAATGAAGGTTCTAGAACTAAAAATAAAGTGTTCTGATTATTGTGGTTAAACTTAGAATTATAAATGGTCTGCACTCCTTAAGGAAAACCTAATATTGAAAACGAATAATTGTTCTTTCATTGTTAGATACATTATTTTATAAGAGCCCTCTGTCCTTAGGCCACTGACCAGACAAACCATCCATTTGCTTGTCCTTTTCCATACTTCACCTACACAATGAGAATCTCCTGTCCCTTTGATTGTGTTGCTTAATTTTATTACTCTGTTGCAGAATGTTTATGTGTATCCTGGATACCTCCTAATTTGACTTAGGTTTCTACTTCTCAGTGCAGTTATGAAAACTGCCAGATGTGCCGCAGTGATACGTGAAGTGACGTGGTGTATGTGGCTCATTTACAGAGGACATAATTTTACTCAAAGACTTGAGGAAATTTTTATAAATATATAAGCTCATAAATACTTATGGAGATAGATTGATAGATAAGGGATGCTTTTTTAAAAAGGGTAAAATCATGATTCTCATACAAACATAAAAGAAATGTGTGCCAAATATTTTATTTAACTCATTCGTTAATGAGGGGATTAGTAAGATGTGACAACCAGTTCAAAGAATTCAAAGTACCATATACTGATATTCACACAAAAGGTGCGTAAATTAATGTATAAATAGATTAAAACTTGCTCAGTATTCAGGAAGCAGTCACCAGATTCCATTGACTACAATTTGAATCTTTATAAGAAAATGTTATTTCCATTGCTATCACTTATTTAAAACTTAGATTTGTAAAATAGCCCCCAAAACAATGAAAGGCACAACATACCCATGAAATCTGGTAACACTGAAGGGTTTGCCAGATACCTTGTTTTCATTGGTCTATTTCAAATCTATCATAATTTTTATTGACAAAAAGAATCTATCAATAAATAGATATAGATAAGGGAATCTATATATTTTAAAGTAGAATGTCAAATGCCAGTATCACATGACTTTTAATTATAAAATAGGTGACTTCTAAAGCATTTCTGGCTTTTGGCCATGATTATTCCCTCATTATTTTTTAAATTCATTTTTATTGTTAGACTTATTGGGGTGACATCTGTTAGCAAGGATTACATAGGTCTCAGGCATACAATTCTACAGTGTATTGTCACCTTGTTGTATAATAAGTTCACCACCTAATGTGACTTCTCTTTCCATCACCTTATATTTAGCTTCCCCCCCTCCTCTCCCACCCCCTCCCCTTTCTCCCCTCCCTAACCCACTCGTCCCCAAATAAACATTAAACTATATTCCCCCATTTTTTATAGTTTTTTTTTAAAATAGGTCTTTCTAACCTGGAATAAAAGGGCAGCATTTATTAATTTTCCATGGGAAGAAATCAGTCGCTTTCAATAAATTTTAAAACGGTGCCTGACATCCTTTACGGCGCACTCTGGGAGGGAAGTCTGGGATATGAATGCATTTATTCAAGTACTTCCTCAAATGTAGTGTACACAGCAGTTCCAATTCCTTGGTCGAAAATGTCTTCATATGCTTGCAAACAGATTCTCATTTTCAAAAAGAAAGAAAAAAGTAATTTTATTTTAGTATTTTCTCATAGTATTTAGTTTTGACATTTGTGTTGTTCATTTTGGTTACTTTTTTGTTTTTTTGGGGGGTTTTTCAAATCTACGATCCCGACCTGGACGCTTACTTCAAGGTGATGTTCAAAAGTCTATTGTGTGTTGGCAGAACAATATAATATTCATCTAACTATTTCAGCTTTAAAAAAATGAGAGAAAAAAGAGCTAAAACTTTTAGAGAAGGTATGTCAAGCCCAGTTTAATTATCTTAAGATTGTCATTTTTTAATAATCCTTTCAACAATCCTTACATGCTAAGAATTATTATCCTCATTTTATAGATGATACTGAGGTTCAAAGGGGTTACACATTTGTCTGTGTCTGACTGGTTCCCAGGTTTGTCTAACTCTGATATCTGCATACTTTTATTACTATGCCATGATACCTCTTCGAACTTTCCATACTCAAATCTGCCAAGAAAAAAATTGTAAAAAACATAAAAACGGTTAGTGGCCACATGTCAAAGATTTGCTTACTTAATTAATTAGGAAACCAAAAATAGACAAGATGGATGGTTCCAGGAGTGTTTGAAAAGCACAATTTTGTGTAGTTAGTAAGGAAAGAAATATCAACATAAAATTGTTAAAGACAAAACTGGTTATAAAATGATAACTTTGGAGTTATCTTTCCCATTAATCCTCTACCTCAAAAATTATACCTCTTCAGTTTTTCTTTTCTTCTTTTCTTTAATCCCTCCCCAGCCCCCTCACCACACACACACAGAGATTAGCCTCTAACTGTACAGGCCCCTAAAACATCTGGGCCCTTGTTGGTGAAATGGAATTTCATCCTACGACAGAATGAGATGAGAGATAAACAGGTTTATTAGTAAGTGCTGTAGCACAATATTAACAAAATTAATGATTCATCATTTTGCTTAATTTCCAAATTTAAAATAATTTATTATTTTATAGAATATAGTGATTTGAGAGTGCAGGCTTTAAAACAAACTGCTTTGGTTCATATGCTTTTTCTTTCCACTAGCTGTGTCCTTAAGCAACTTACTTTGTGCCTTCATTTCCTACTCCTTAAAACAAGGGAAATAATCATGGAATTTACCTTATCAAGTGTTATAGGAGTTAAGGGAGACTTGCTCATGACAAATAACCAACCTGGCAAGATTGATAATTCAAGGCTGACTTCATTTTGGTCTTTTTCATTGTAGCCACAAGGTGGGGCATCAGCAATTACAACTTTGAAGGGTTTAGGGCTTTGCTGTTTTGTTTTGTTTTTATTCCTCCTGTTTCTACACGTTCTTTCATTACCTTGTTTTTTTTTTCTCCATGTCAATACCAGTTTGTTCTTAACACTCTTAAATTTTATGAACCATGTTTCCAGTTAGTTAAATTTGTAAGTAGTTATGTTCATGTCAGGTAGTCTATCAAGTATGATTAATTTAGTGTTACTACAAATAGAATAAGCATATTTATGATTCCAGGACTAGCTCATTAATCAAGAATTATATAACCAAAGCACTAACATAATGTAAAATTCTTTGAATTTCACAGAAACATTGTGTTGACAACTATGGCATTTCTATAGTTCTTTCATTGACCTTAAAACAATAAAATTACTTTGTGTGAAGTGTGAACTTTTTCCAACTTGCTATTATTTAAGGAGCAGAAACTGGATAACAGAGATTTCACATTTGACTATAAAAGGATATATCATCTGTACAAATAATTGTTAATTACATACACATAGGTTTACAAACAGGATGGCTAGCAGACCCTTAAAATTCTAAGATATTTGCTCCATGCTTAAATCATTTAAATTAGAATGCAAACCAAATGTTAAAGGTAGCATTTGGCAATGTTCTTGATTAGAATATCTGCATGTAGTATTTGTTTATGCAGCAACTGAAGTGGCCTCCCTGGTTGTTTTGCTATTTGAAGAATCTTCATAGAATCTCAAGTACTTGTTGTCACTGAGGCAATAAGTAATTTGCTTCTCATTATAATATCTGCCTTTCCATTCATGTATTTAATTGTGGTAAGGTCTTAGGAGTAGTTTCTGACTTTTACACAAGGAAAAAATGAGAGTAGAGTTGCTGCTTTTGACAGCTCACAGATTAAAAGTAATAATAATAATAATAATGGAAAATAGGTTGAAGGCTGAATTAAACCCAAACTATAAAAGCCTTAATTAGTGGAAGCATAATTACAGGGAGCTATTATAGAATAAAATCTAAATTGTATTAAAATATTTTTTCAACTCATTTGAAGATGGAAAAGGCATGTTTTACACTATAAACAATTTCTCCAAATTACTGCCCATCATTGAATTTCATAAATTAAAATTGAGTGCTAAAATAAAAGCTTGTTACTACCATTCTTTTTGTTTAGTTCAGTTTGGAGAGATATCCTAAGGCATTTTTAAGGCACTAATATTGTTTCTTCCAGTTGTATATAATGAAAGCTGTCCAAATCACTTTCAAGGTCAGGAATTTCAATGGTTATTAAAAATGTATGAATAATACAAAGCTCACTTTTTAAGAAGTCATTCAACCATTTGATCAATAAATGAGCAATTACTGTATACATTCTCAGAACAAAATGGGCTTTCAGTATGACTCTTGGTCCAACCAGGGATACTAGGAAGAGCTAAAACTCATGCTTACATTTCTTGCTTTTTTTTTTTTTGGAGGGGGATGTCTCTTCTTTTTTGGGTCCCAAACACACTTCAAAGAGGCATGAAGTAACAGAGATATGAGAATAAAGGAAAGAATAGAGGATGGAAGATATAAATATTGAGTTGTTGTTACTACTCAAACTATTTTAAATTCAAATATCCTTCTATTTAAGAATTTATAATGTCATAATTAATTAAGCTTGATTCTTTTCGAACAATTATCATGTTAGTTTTCAGAGTTCTTTGTCTGTACTTGTAGCTCCTAGATTTTTAGATTTCATAATGCAGTAAATATTTGGAGCAGAGCCTCCAATGATGTTATTTTGTTCAAAGGCATTTTGTCATAACATTGATAAGAAAGAGCACCTATTTCCAGCCAGGGTCACACACACAGTGTGGAATGTGCATGTGTTCCCCATGTCTGTGTGGATTTTCTCTGGGGTCTGCAGGTTCCTCCAATAACCAGAAGTTGTGCACATTGCCTGAGTTGGGTGTGTCCACATTGTCTCAGTCTGGGGTTGTGTGTGTTTGTGTGTGTGTTCTGGGATGGAAGCCTATCCTGTTCAATGTGGGTGCTCATCTTGTATCTTGACCTGCTGAGAGAAGCCATGGCCACCCCTGACTCTGAATGGATTGAGAAATCATTATCTTTCTTAAATGTATGCATAACTTACGTTTATTTCAATGTTCAACATTAGAAGTATTATCAGTCTTTATTTAGATATTTGGTGATGTTTTTCCTACCAGATATGCTGTAGGCACTTCTCTTATTTTATACAATTAACCTATGGTAAAATTGGTTTCATTAATATGTCATTTTGCTTAAAGTCACAGTTTCTAAGAACCGATCTCTGACAGTTAAGTAAGGATTTACACACAACGCACATGCACATGCTCACACACACATACATACATATCTGTATATATTATTTTGCCAAGTAGCAACATTAAGAAAACATGTACAACTCTTCATTATTTTACAAAATAAAGTATGTTTCTTAAATTTAGGGAAGATATTATTGCAAATGACGGAAGAGTCCTTCCAAGGGGGAAAATTGAGTTGGCAGTCTGAACATGTCATGTACTGAATATATTATACTTCTTTATTTTTTTGTTCTTGTTGTCAGTTTTCATGGATTGATTGAAATTTCATTACTGACAAAGGTTTAGAAATCATTGGACCAGAGGTTAAAAAAATATGATATATGGGCCACTCAGTGTAGCTGTAATGTTTCTGCTCTCATCTTCTGCAAAGTTTGCTTCGGCTATACTGACCCACTTGTCACACCTGCAAAGAGCACACACTTTGAAATGCACAGACTTGGGATCTCATCCTACTCTAAGCTATTCATGTCCCTGAGCCTCAGTGTTCTCATATGAGAGGCAGGACAGGAGGATCATAAGATCGTGCTTTGGACTCAGGCTTCACCATTTAATCAGTGTGACTTTGAGAATCTCACTTAGCCTCTGTGTGCTTCAGTTTTGTCATCTATAAAACTAGGACAATAAAATGGACCTGTCACATTGAATTGCGTGGATTAAATGAATTAATACAGGAAACTTCAAATGTGTATGCACATTTACCAGTTTTCTATTGCTGTATCACAAACCACCCCAAAATGTAGTGGTTTAAAACAGCAATGATTTCGCATTTTTCATGATCTTAGGTTGGGTGGGCAGTTCTATTCCAAATGTCACCTGGGGTCACTTCTGCAGCTCAATTCAGCTAAGGGATGAACTGGACTGGAAGGTTCTGGAAGCCCTCTTTTACACACCTGACACTGACAGTCAAATGATTTGCCTGACGGTTTTCTATATTGATGTCTTATCCCACAGTTTTTGCTCATGACTTCTCTCTCGTGCAAAATGTCCTGGACTTCCAAATGGCATGATAGCTGAGTTTCAAAAGAATAAAAGTAAAAGCAGAAACATACCATAAGAAATAAGCTTAAAGTGACACAACTTCATTTGGTCAATGCAAGTCACTGAGGGAAAGGGAAATTAGCCTCTTGCAGAAAGGAATGTCATGTGCATACAAAGATGGGGGAAATGGCCGGCAGTCATATATGCAGACAAAATAGCACAGCACATAATAAAATTTGGTTATTATTTGTGAAATGGAGTTAATGATTTTGAACCACACTGATCATTGTGAGGATTAAGTGAAAAAGATAAAAAGACATAAGGCACTGCCATTGTCATTGGCATTATTACTGATGATTTTTGCTTGTAACAGATTCTCAGCCCAACTGCGTGTTTGAAAGCTGTAGCAGCTGAGATTCTGCTGAAGCCGAATCATTCCAGCACACAATTCTCAGGCCTTGGGCACTGCAGCAATGAGAGACCATCCCTACTCCTTCCTACCTGGGTCCTCAGAATGTTCCACGCTGCAGATCATCCTGAATCTTCCTGCCACTGGGTGGAGAGAGAGGTGTAGGAGGGGACTTGTATGTGCAAAAGAAGTTTTTTGTTTCTGTTGCAGAAATGATGTCTGACACAGAAACAAAAATGGCGATTATGTTCTCTAGAGCTTACATGGAAATGTGCTTTGGTATTTATGGACTGATTTGAGAAGTTAAATTTTCCAGCTTTGGGATTTTTTTTTCCCGACTTGGAAAAATGAAATTTTGAACCTCAGCTGTTTCTGAATTGGCACCTACAATGTAAAGAAGTTTCATACCTAATTTTTATGGAGACCTAATTTTAATAAATAGTTATGTATCATTTGCAATTTATAGTTCAGTTTTTCAAAAAGACTAAACCACTAAACCATTTATAAAATCTCTATTCCCTGCCAGTCCCTTACCTTTATGCACTCTTATCAGCCACAAACCTCTTTTACACTGTAAATGGTCACTCAGTTTAAAAAGAACTAAATTTGGATGTTCATACATTTTAATTGAGGTAATATCTGAACTTCTGAGATTTTCATATGCCATGTTTGACTTCGTAAAGTAATAGATTTAAGAAATTTCCAGCAGTGACATGATGAAATCCATTCTTCTGGGATTTTTGCAATTAGGAAAAAAACATGTCTGGAATTATACATATTTCATACTTCAGCACATCCCAGGAGTAAGTTTTTACCACCATGAACCCCAATTATCTTTGGGGATTAATATTAATATTCCTACATGAATCCTGCAATAATAAATTATTATTAGTCTTCCAAAGGTTTAGTTTCTTGACAGAGCAATTTTGATCAGTTCACCATATTTTAAAATGTAGAACAATTTATATGCTCAACTCAACTCTTTTTTTTATTCATACTATCTATGATTTTGGTTCTAAAAGACTCATTTCGAATAAAACTTGAATTTCAGACAATAACAGTGTTTCAACAAATGTTGTAAAAGACTATGATTTTTGTACTCCCTCGTATGTTCACAGCTAGTGTAGATTATAGGAAAACACATGATTAAGAAAGTTGCCAATTTCATGATTGTTACTTCAGTTATATTGTACATATATGGATAATGTCAAATTCGGTTTAAAAATTAAATATTTTAATAAATACTATTATCATTACAGAAATTGATAGAGATATGACAAGTAGTATGGACTTGATTTTAAAGGAATAACTTGTTTGTTTCTTCAAATATTTTACTGCTTCTGGGACCTGCAAGGGTACCTCTAGCTCAGGCCAGGGCAGACTTTTTCAGGGCATGGGCTATTTCTAATTTTCTCCAAGAGTCATGGTCCACTAGCTATTTTCTCTTGTTCAAGTGCATACAGCTGCCTTGATTGTGAAGAAAGAATTCTCACTTCTAGCAGCTGTTCATGTGCATGAGAAAAATGTGTTTCTTTTATGTTTACCTGCCTAACCTGGTATAAGATAGCATCTGCAATGATACTTTTTCTTAATTCAGGTGGTCACTGCAAAATTGCTTGGCTGTCCATTGACATCTTGCCCAGCCCCGCCCTCGCTCATACGGTAATGTTCCTGTCCTCTCATGCAAATGTAACGTGTATTGCATGCTCTTCATGGCAAATGCACAGTGTACATAAGATTGCCACTTGCAGAACCAAGGCTAATACTATTGCCTCTTCATGAGAAATAATTCAGTACCACATCGGCATGAATCTAGAAGATACCTTGGAATTGCAGGATTCCTAGAATGTTATCAGCCATATAAACATGCCTGTATTTTATGGATTTGATCAAATTAAAGTAGCAACAACAGATTACAGTTGTCACTCTCAGGTTTCGTGAGTCTGGCCTTGTCTTTGGAAAGGAAGTAGAATGTTCCCTCAGCTCTAAAACCAGAATAGGTTCTGAGGGTGAGGACTCAGGATCCCTAGTTTGGGTGCGCCAACTCCTCAAAGGACCCTTATTTCACACAGGACAGTCTATTACAGGTCATTCTTATATTCTCCCTAACATCTATCTATTTTCCTCTCTTCCTTCCTCTGTCCGAATTCTTACCAAGTGGTCACAAGTTAGTCTCTCCCCCTCTCTTAGTCTGCCTTCAATTTTTCAAAGACAAAACATTATTTTAATCGTGCTGATATGTCTAAAAACACTGTGAATGATATCCCCATATTAAAATACTAAGGAATCGTAGGAATTCTCCCCACATAATTTATTTTTACATTTTATTTTTAATTGCAAAAGTATAAAATAGTAAGAATAGAAAAATATTTTATAACCCCATCACCCGAGGTAACTACTTTTTTGTATATACTTGTTAGTCATCTGTGTGTGTGTGTGTGTGTGTGTGTGTGTGTGTGTGGTGAAACCTCACTTTGCACAGCAGTGTGAGATTATGAACATAGCCATGCAAGGTAAATTAGTTCAATGTGATCTTACAGATCAGTGGGAAAAATTGCAAATATTCCACAGTCTGGAATTTGTCAATATTTTTGTCAAAATATTAAAAACAACTGTAAATGTGTGTGAAAATTAAAATTAATAAAACATGTGGGGAGTTCCCTGATGGTGTAGTGGCTTAAGGCTTCAGCGCTGGCGCTGTCAACGCTGTGGCCTGGGTTCGATTCCCAGCCAGGGAGCTACCAAAAAGCAAAAAAAATAAAAAACAAACAAACAAAAAAAAAAAACATGCATGTTCAGGAAACTATAATTTAAAACATTAGAAATATTGAGAATTGAAGTGTTTATCTCTTTGTAAAACATGCAAATGTTCTTAGTGGCATTATTAATGAGAGCTAAAAATTGGAAACCATCTAATGTCCATTAACTGGTGAATGAATCAATAGAAGTATTTGATATGTCCACACAATGGAATAGTATTCAGCAATAAAAAAGAGTGAATTACTGATACATGCTACCATGTGGATCAGCCTCAAAACCATTATGTTCAGTGAAAGATGGCAACCATAAGACACTACCTATTGTATGATTACATTTACGTAAAACGTCTAGAAAAGGAAAATGTGTGGAGACAGAACATTATTGATTGATTAGCCTGGAAGTCTAGGGGAACAGGATTAACCGTAAATGAACATGAAAGATTTTATTGGAGTGAGGGAAATGTTCTTATAATTCTAAATGGTAATGGTTGCACACCTTAGTAATTTTGCAAAAAAAAAAAAATCATTGAATTATACCCTTGAAATAAGGATACAATTTGATTATAAAATATACGTCAATAAAGCTGCACATTTTTTGAAAAAGCTTATCAAGAGTAGATTAAACAGTGATTGCCTTCCCATCCGTATAACCTATGATACGGAGTAATCATCTTTTTTGTGTCTTGGTAAAATATAATTTTCCTTTCCAAGTCTTAATCAGCTTCCAAGATGTTATCCTTTGTACTATTAATATTATGAAATATTTCTGATCATTTATTTAGTGTAATGTTTTTGCTCTGAGTTTTGTTTGTTTGGTTCCTGACTGGCATTGTTCCCTCTGGCTCATCCCTCTGGCTCATCCTCACTTGTTTTTATCATGACTTTCCTCATTTTTGTTAGTAAATTTCTCTTCATTAAGTTCCTCTGGCCGCATATCTAGAGTCTCCCAAATGGCTACAGTGTCAGCACTCGCATGCTTAGCTATTTTTTCTGTAACTTCATTACATTTTATTGGAATTTTACTTGTAGCATTCTTTCTTCATTTCTGTGCTATATTTCCATCTTTGTTGGCTAATTCCCTCTATTTTCTGTTTGAAAAATGCCCAGTGGGTTTATCACTGGAAGACAACACAACTATACATTTTGCTATTTCTATGTGAAATGAACAACAGATTGTAGTGTCCGATCACCAACAGATTTCTGAGGAAGTGATATGATTGATCATTGATCATAACACACATCTGTTTTTTTGTGTAGTAATTTGTCAACTAAACAGCTAGCATTGGAGTTTTTACTTAATGCAATAATAACTCACTGCTAATAATATTCTATAGTAACTGAAATTAGAACTGTGGTTCTGGGGACCTGGTATTATTTAACAAAATTATAGTGACTGAAATAACTTAATGTTGAGACTATGCAAAGCAATGACTGCCTGCATTGTGTGTGTCTGTGATCATTGTTTCATATTATTTATATACAGGCTGTACATTGCATTTATACCTAAGTAACAAAACCAAAAATAGTCAACATGACCTTCCCACCCAAGACCTGAATTTTGAATTTTTTCAGCTGAGGTGAATCCTTATGGTGGTATTTCATGGACTGCCTCTCAGGGTCATAATGATAGACCCAAGTTTCATCACCTGTCGTGATCTTTAAGAAATTCTCACCCTATTTTTCAAAACTTTCAAAAAATTGGAGTAACTTTTTCCACTGTTAAGAATTCAGTAACAGCACGCTGTTTGAACCAAATGTCTGAACACTCTTCCATTTCGATGTGCACTGGGTGAAAAATGGAAGCATCTGTGTGTGCAAAGTCAAGAATGATGGAAGGGAGATACCATGTTACACAGAACCAGGTATATGCAGATATGTCTAATATAACAAAAAATGTTACAGTGGAGGCAAAATTATCAACTCATTCTTGAAGTAACTGCCCCATAGGGTTGTGAGATTAAATGAAAATATGCAAAAAATACGACAGTGCCATGGAATTGGAAATGCTCAATAAGTATTAGAATTATTATCATTATTATTGTTTGATATTATTAGACAAAAGAGTATCAGAATTACAACATCAGTCTTTCTATGATGGAATTGCTTCTTTCCATGCCTTTCTCTTTCAACATACGATGTATATCTTCTTGTCCTGGTATCTTAAAATTTAAATTATCTGGACCATAGATGTATTACCATCTTGTCATTTACTTATAGGCTCATGGAATTTCAATGGCAAAAGGATTTTAGAGGATATCTATTCCAATCCCCTCTTTGTCAAAGAGGGTCAGGATGACGCTATGACTGGCTCCTCTGCCTTAAACTGACTGTCCCACTTCCCATAATGCTTTGGCAGAAATAGCTCTTTTTTCCCAGCTTTTTAAAGTAGAAACATTCCTGAAAGCAAGCAGAGAGTCTCTGTGGTGATTGTCACCCCTCTGGACTCAGGAGACTTTTTAATGTAGTTTTGTCCTGGTTGTACCCCTGTTTTTTTTTCTTGCTGTCACCTTTAACATGTATCAAAAACCATTTTAAAACCAAGAAAGTGCAAATGTCCCTGTTGTAAGAAGTAAATCTGAGGCATTTCTCTGATCAAACCATGAAAAGTTGCCCCTGAAGAGAGCTGGATAAAACAAGGGCTATGGAACCCTTGTATAGACGAGTGTAATAACTCATTTCTGTGCATTTGCATTACTAGGCTTTGCTATGCAGTTCTGCAGACACAAGCCAAGAGCAGTAGTGTGATTAGATTTTTAATCCCATTAACTTTAATTGCTTCTCAGAAGTTGTGCACTTAGAGTATGTGTCGAGTTTTAGAAATGCAGGGGAAAGGAAAAGCAATGAAATTTTTTTTCATTCTGGATGGAAAATGGAAAAGCAAGGATTACAGTGCATAGGCAACCAGTTGTGGAGAAACACTGGCGGACTTTTGTGAAGACTCTATTTACGATGATTAGATATGCTTCTGGATATAGAAATCCTCCTGACTGCTCTGAAATTTCAGTGGAGGTGGGCTCATTTCCCTGCTGTTCATCCCTTGGGGTTGGACTTTGACAACCTTATTGTGTTTTTGATAGTTTGCCGGCAAATTACTGTAGTGAAGATAATGAGGCTCCGAGGTTAAACATCTTCTATTTCAGAGGATACAATCCCAGCAAGTATCCTTTGTTTCCAAACAAGGTCTATTAAACACAAAGCTGACCTAGTGGAACTGATAAACACAATTGCTTTAAGGAAATGGAGATGAATTGTAGCTGAGGTTTAGGAAAATAGGAAAGCATTAATTGAGTAAATTAAAAATCATTTAAAATCACAATTATAATAGTGCTCATTTATTTTTACCCTGCCAGTTTCCTGTCACATGGTCTGTGATTTGAGGTGTTTTAGTGTAGCTAAACTTACTGTTTAAAAAAATGAGGTTATTAACAAGAAAATCCATTTTGTCCTGTATAGCATCTATTCATTGGAAAACAATGGGCTCAAATTGTTGTTCTTTTTTTATTTAAACTAGGGAAATCACAATTTTGGAGGATTTAACAGTTCGTGAAAAGGGGAATGTTAGTTGAATGATAAGAGAAAAGAAACGAAAAATGAATGAAAAAGAAAATGCCAACCACAAAAATTCATCCTATCTAGATCCCATAGAGCAAATAGCAGAAAAAGAGGAAAAGAAATGAAAGAAGGGAGGAAAAGGTCAAATACGTGAATGTGTCAATTTAGTCAGAACACTTGTATTTATTAAAAGAGGAAGAAAATGTTTCAAAAACAAGGATGCTAGTGCTCCCGCCAAGATCAGGTTGGACTCACTTTTGCAATCCCTTGCTTTGATGATCATATTACTGGATGGTCTCACAAATGCAAGAAATCTTGGAAATGAATGAACCTCCCCTTATTTTGAATCTGTACACTGCTCTTGAGAGGACAAATTTACAAGGATTCACTTCAAACATCCTTATAAATTTCAGATTTAAAAAGCATGTACTATTGGGGGTAAACTTAAAATAGAATCACAGCTTTCGTTGGGACTGAGTTAGTTTGTGCAAAGCTATAAATCAGAGAGATGGGATCAATACCATTTATCTCAATGGAAGCAGCGTGAGCATAATTAGTATTTGCAATATACTTAAAAATAAAAGTCCAGTCAAGAGTTATGAAAGGGCTCTATTAGAGAGATGACAATAGGTTTTTGTTGTTGTTTTTGTTGTTTCATTTTCCAAGCCTCCTACTTTGAAGCACTTACTGGTACATTATAACCATCTCTGACTTTTAACTTCTCCAGGCTGGGTTTAAATTCTTTGGGAGAACACTGACTTGTGCCCTGTGAGACACATGGGTGCCATTAGAAAGCTCAGTTTAAGGATCATCATTGCATCAGATTTGTATACTTGCTCAATTAGCATAACATGAATATGAAGAGTGCTGTTAATGTAAAGTGCTACGCTCATGCCCCTTCTCTGGGTATTTGATGAATTTACTGGCAAACTTGCAGCTAAGAAGAGAATATTTTGGAGATAGCAGAGTTAACCCTCATTTCTCGATGAGAGGATCAGGGCTATTAACAACAATGATTGAGTCATTTTGTATAAATTGTCATTTAGAGATTATTTCTTCCCTTGGACAGAGTGACCTGCCTAGCGTCAAAAGGAACTATGTTAGAGAGCATTGAAATATGCCTCATCTAAATTCATCAGGATGGCATCAAATTAAAGCCTCAGAATATTTCTTGGAGATTTCAGAATTGATGTCCAATAATAAATATCAGGGCCATGAGGTTGCTTTAAATTGCCTTAATTGCTCTGCGTTTGCATTATCAGTTATTTAAAAAAGAGAAAAAATTAAGAATCACTTCATGTCTGGCAGCTGAATTAGCCTTCAAATAGCTAATATATCTGTGTTCTTATTTTTGTATTCTATTTAGAAAACAAGGCAATGAAATGAAATGTGTTATATACAACTAGAGAAGGTAGCAGTAATCTTGATCAAACATGCTTCTCTTCTTCCTGTTTTATGAGAAATAGATATGAGAATTTTACTGTCCAAGTTTAAGAAGTAACAGCTTAAAAAAATAAATGAATGGAACTATATCAAATTAAAAAGCTTCTGCACAGCAAAAGAAATCATCAATAAAGCAAAGAGACAGCCAATGGGAGAAAATATTTGCAAACCATGCCCCTGATAAGGGTCTAATATCTAAAATATATAAAGAACTAGTGTAACTCAACAACAGCAAAAAGTGGGCAGAGGACCTGAACAGACACTTCTTGCGTGAAGTTATACAAAAGACCAACAGACATGAAAAAATGCTCATCCTCATTAGCTATTGGGAAATGCAAATCAAAACCACAATGAGATACCACCTCACACCTGTCAGAATGGCTATTATCAACAAGACAAGGAATAACAAGTGCTGGAGAGGGTGTGGAGAGAAAGGAACTCTGGTACACTGCTGGTGGGAGTGCAAACTGGTACAACCACTGTGGAAGGCAGTGTGGAGGGTCCTCAGAAAATTGGAAATGGAGT